>JAHHUM010001902.1:25000-129490 GCA_036173005.1 Crenichthys baileyi | reverse complement strand
GGGTTCCTGCGGGGTTTCCAAAACCCCCAACCCAGTGGGGGATTTAAAGGTGGGGAAGCAGAGGATTTGGTGAATGGACGTCGGGCCTGCAGAGCAGAACGTGTGGGCGTACCGCCGAGCCATGAAGCCTTTTCACTCTCCTGGTATTGATACTTTAACAGCTAATGGACTCTCGGCTCGGCCTGCGCGAGCTGCTGCAGTGCTCTGAAAACACTCCACGTCGCCATTTGCTTGTTTTTCATCTCTTCTTTCATGAAAGCTGTTGTTGAGTGAGGTCAAACTGAAGCTAATTTCTCTGCTGAAAGAGTCAAACTGCCCATAGTGGTGTTTGTCTAGGATGAGATGGCCTGATGTGATAATGGAAACCAAACCAGAGAATTACCAGAGAAAGCTGTAAAATCTTTACATTAAAACTTGAGAAAAACAGATTTTTCTGTTGACTTTTTTGACTGAAAATCATAAAAAGTCATGCTCAACGATAATGCTAACTTCAATAAAATTAAAGAAAACATTTAACTCTGTTATTAAGGTTGCGGTCTCGCTGTGGTCACTAATTTAGAAAAAAAAAAAACATATTTAGGGAAATCAAACAGTTGGATTTGCTGTTTCATTGTTCTGCCATAACTGGTACAAATTGACAGAAACATGCATTTTCTGAGCTACATTAATAACTGATAAATATGGCTTTTAATGCAACTAATGTTGCTGTGCTGAAGACCTGCATGATTTTCATTAAAAAAATGTTTCTCTGATTTTTCTGATTGTCACAATTCCTCTTCAAATGTATCTTTCTGCTGTTTGTGTTTAAGCTGCTGGTTAACTGCTCAGATCTAAATCAGATCAGCATCCAGCGCTGCTCAGAGAGCCATTAGATCATAAAATGAAGAAAGAGCTACATCAAATAAAATCTTTAATATGGAGCAGTTGGTAGCACTGTTTCCTTCCAGCAAGAAGGTCCTGGGTTCAAATCTTGGTCTGAGGTCTTTCTGCATGGAGTTTACAAATTCTCCCTCTGCATGCGTGGGTTCTTTCCAGGTACTCTAGCTTCCTGGCAGTCCACAAACATGACTGTTAGAATAATTGCTCGTCTCTAATTGCCCCTAGGTGTGAGTGTTTGCATTGTTTTCTGTCCTGTGTCTCTGTGTTGTCCTGTGGTGGACAGGCAGCCTGTCCAGGGCGTACCCTGCCTCTCACCCAATGACCCTGGAGATATGCATCAGCCACCCTGGGATCCTGCATGGATGAGCGGGTGTAGATGATGGATGGATGGAGGGAAGGAAAACAATTCTGACAGCATCAAAACCTCAAGCAAGAATGTTTTACGGGATAGAGGTAATATGACAAAAATGCCAGACAGGGCAGGGATTACTCTCGCAGCCTGAAGGTCTTGGGTTCAAATCCCGACCAGGGCTTTCTGTGCGTAATTTGCATGTTCTCCCATCGCATCTGTGTTTTTTCTCCAATATTCCAGTTGCATGTTACATGCATGTTAGGGTAACTGGAGATTGAAGCTGCAGAGTATATTGTAGTTGTCACTGCAATATCAGTGTGTTCAATATTGTATTGGCAAATGGCAGCTTTGACACCATATTTGGTAAGGTTTAGATTTCACGTTTTAGAGTAGTTGGGTTCATCATAATCGACATCATTTCAGCACCAGCATCACAATTACATGTTCTCCTGATCTCAGGCAGCCTGACTGGAGATTATAAATTCCCTCAGGCAGGACCAAGAGACAACATTGTTTTGGTGTCTTGTGATAAGCAGGATTGGGCAGGTATAGACAAATGGATGGATTCAGTGGGTTATATTTCACTGTAGCGCAGCAGCAGAAGTTTGTTTATTTACTGACAGAACTGTTAACTCACAAAAAGCTGTTCACAATCCAGGTGAAGCTCTCCCAAATTCTTGAATGGATTTTCCTTGGCAATCTTCTCAAGGCTGCAGTTATCCCTGTTGCTGGTGCACCTTCTCCTACCGCTCAACCTTCAGTGAATATGCTTGGATACAGCTCTCTGTGAACAACCAGTCCATGACTGTCTTCTGGACGTCTGTCAAGTCTTCTTCATGATTGTATCTCCTACTGACCCAGACTGAGAGACCATTTCGAGGCTCAGGAAACATTTGCAGGTGTTTGGGGATGATTAGCTGATTAGGATGTGACATCATGAGCTTCCAATATTTAACTTTTTCACAATATTCAAATTTTTTGAGAGGTACCTGTAAGTGGGACAGTGAGGGGGTCTACACTGAAGAAACATTTATAGAAAACTCCACACAGTCTTTGGGATCTCACTGATCAATCTCTGAACTCAAAGATGAATGCTTGTTTTAAAAATAAAATCTTAATTTCTGAGTTTCTTATTAAATCTTATGTTACACATGGAAAACGTCGTCATATTCACAGGAGGGTAAAAAGAGTTGTTTAAAAAAAGGAAAAGAAATATTCTTTCAAGGTCAGTCGGTCATTTTCGAAAACATTTGAAGCTTCAGCTTTCTCTGAAACTCACCAGGGAGTCTCCTTCTGCTCTCTGCCTGTCTGATTTCCATTTTTCCAACCAATAACTTCCCGTCAATCACAGGCTCGTGGAGCCACAGAAAAAATGCCTTCCAGCTGGACACAGAAGGAACAATTAATACCGAGGAATCCCAGAAATATAAATAATAACCAGCAATGACGGATGATGCAGAATAAATGGAGGCATGCAAAAACTCAGGAATAAACTCAACACAGACAGCTGGCGTTCCCCGCTTAGTTGTGTTTATTTTTTAATTATTTAGACCATTTATACCACAGTTTCTTTTTTAAATTCTAACACTAAAACATAAAACTGAAAATAAGTATTGTCCAGAAATGAAAGGAAATTAAAGGAAGGACTTTAATGCTTCTAGACAGCTCTAAAATACAGCACCGCCTTTAAAACATGACAAAAATCTGGCTTTAAGCCAAATCATTATCATGACTAAACGTATCTAACAAAAATTTAAAAATCAATTCCACAATGAGCGTTGAATGACAAAATGTCAGAAAACCTTTACGGTTTTGCACATTGCACACTTGGAACAGCAAGGATTTGTACGTTTTAAAAACAATAAAAACTGTAGATTCCCTGAAACAGATGTTCCAGAATTTACACAATACTTTCGAAAAAGGTACCCTGTAATCTCAGGTAAAAAATGCTGTGTAAGTTGAGGGAAAGCGATATGTATGTTCTGGAAAAGTAACCTGACAGATCCTGGTTAACTCTTGAAGGGACCCTGAAAATTTCAGAAAATTATCCTGTAAGTTTTTTATTATTTCTGGACAGTAACCTGTGGGCTCTGGGAAAGTAGGCTTTAAGTTATGGGTTAATTCTGGAAAATAACCAATAAGCTGGTGGAAGTTAACCTGTAACTTCTAGGAAAGCATCCTATAAGTTTCTGGCAAATTCTAGAAAATACTCTGTAATTTGCATGAAAGTAACCTGTGAGTTCCAGAAAAGTAACCTCCAAGTTTTCATGTAGTTCTGGAAATCAACCAGCATGGTCCGAGTAAATAACTTTTAGGTATCTGGTAGGTTTTATGAAAGTAACCTGTACATTCCAAGGAAGAAACCTGCCAGTTCCAGGTAAGTTCAGGTAAACGACCTATGTGTTGTGTAAAGGTAACCTTTAAGTTCCAGGAAAGCAACCTGTAGGGTGTGGTTTAAAACTAAACTTCAGGCGATAAGAATGATGCAGAAAGGAAACAGAAGTAGTTAATGGATAAAAATGAAAGAAGAAACAGAAAAATAAAGAAATCACTAAAACAATCTGGATGCAACAAAGCACTAAATGTAACAAAAAACAAGAAAATGGCCTAAAGAAGAACTACAGCTGTCATTTAGTTTCATTTCAAATTTTTCTATTATTGTATCAGTTTCTGGTTCCAATTTATTCCCTATTTATCCTCTTTATGAGCTTCCAGAATGTTTATATTTCACAACCAGATGTGGTTATTATTACAGAAATGTAAATGATATTTCTGTATTTTATCTGTTCTAGTGTTGTAATATAATAAAAGAAACATTTTTTCATTCAGCATTAACTGTTGTCTAAATGTCGTCTGAGTCAGAGTTATCTTTGAAGCGCTGACATTAGGCATCGTCCCTGTTTTAAATCAACGCTCCCAGCTATAATTTCTCAGAGCGAAGCCTCTCGGCGGAGAGTCTTTGCAGGGATGAGTCAGATAGTTATGCGATAGATAACCTCTCTTTATCGAGACAGTTGCAGAAAAAGAGACGTTTGTTCTGAAGACCTGCCAGATAACAGTCTGACCACGCGCGCCGAGGTTTGCTTTGGTCTCTGAAAATGAAACTTCATCAAAGAGCTGCAGATTATCAGCCTCAGGTGATGTCTGGACACACATGAGGTGAGTTTGAATCCTGGCTGAGGTCTGATGACCTTTGTTTGATGATAACGTGCTAAATTAAAAAGTCCACCATGAACTTCTGTCAGTGATCCATGCAAGGTGCAAACATGAAGAGAACGCAAGTCTGTTTTATTCTCAAAAAAAATATGCAGATAGGGTTGAATAAATGATTTGTACATTTTATTCCCATTTTAGGTTCACTGTCACCTGAAAGGTGTTTGGCCCTGAACCCGAGCAGCTTCTCCTCGTTTCATTCATACTGATGGTTAGAAGCAGGTCGTCTTTTTCAGTTAATCATCAGGAACGATAATCAGTGTGTTCATAAACAGAAGGTGTGATTTAAGTTTGTTTTATTGTTCTCATTTCCGGTGCTTTGGGAGTTTTCAGATGGTTTATAACACTTAATATGCAGAAGTTAACAGCAGGATTTCCAAGGCCAGCGCTGCCTTAAGAAGACTCGAAGAGGCCTCAACCGTACTGCCAAGCTGAAGGTCACCACGCAGTATTGCTCACCACTCTCCTCTACGCCTGCGAGACCTGGACTGTCTAGAGCAAACATGCCAAACAGGTAAACCACCTTCCCCTGAGCTGTCTCCGCAGACTTCTTCCTGGAACAAGATGGCATTGCCAGTGTCTACGCCCCCTCCTGGAAGCTCAGGTCAGATGGGCAGACGCTGTATTGTGAACTGTCTCAGGGCCAACACACAGTCAGGGGACAGATAAATCGATTCAAGGGCTGCCTCCAAGTGCCCCTTAAAGATCTGGACATCAACCCCAGTACATGGGAGCTGCTTGTCAGGGACCGTCCAACTTGGCGAAGCTGAGTCATGATAGGAGTCCGTGCAGCAGAGAGTAGACGGACAGCAGAGGTACAGAGGAAATATGCTACGCACAGCACTAGAACAACCTCCATCTTCTTGGCTGCAACCACTCACACATGTCCTATATGTGGGCGAGCTTTTCGGGCCTGGATTGGTTTGTCCAGCCATCTTCAGAACCACAATCATCAATTTTCAAAATAACATAAAAGTCGCGGCCTTCTTTGATCATTAAAGGCGGACAACAAGAAGACTTAAAATGTCAGATATTAACACGACACAGAAAATTGCTACTCATTATGAAGCTACGGTTGGTGACATTTATTGAAACTTTTTAATATTATCAGAACAAATTAGTTTAATATTCTGTACAAACAGAGTTTATGACATTTACCTGAGTGAAGATGTGTCTCACAGATGTTCAATAATTTCATCAAAGCTGTATCAGCGGGGTGGGAATATCATTCTAGTTACAGGTAGTTTGAGGTTTTTCATGTTGGAAAGCAGCAGCAGGTAGCTGCACGGCATCACAGAACCAGTCCCTACAGGAAAATAATGCTCAGCCTAAGTCCAGGAGAGCTACTACTATGCATCCTTCTCCAACACACCTGAGTGAAATGAATAGCTGGTTACCAGGCCTCTGCAGAGGTGATTGACATTCATGTGGTCCAGGTGTGTTGGAGAAGGCATGCATCTAAAGGCTGCAGGATGCCAGCTCTCGAGGACTGGATGTGGGTCCCCTGGACTTGGTTTCTGCTTTGACATGCACTGGTAACTGTGAGACCCTATAAAGAAAAATCATGTTCAATCAACTGAATTCAGCTCAGGTGGAACACCATCAAGTTGCAGAAACATTTGAAATGTGATCAGTGGAAACAGGATCCAACTGAGCTCAAGGCTGAGTCTCTGGCTGTGAAGATGTTATGTTGTTCGTGTGATTTTGGCTGGTTTTACTTTTCCTACATTTGTAGACACTCCCCGGCCAATGTTTGCCAACAGTAGATCATCTCATTAGTTGGGAAATCACATTTAAATCACCTGAGAACACCATCAACGCCACCTTGGAGGTCGAGTCTGAGCAAACCACCTAAAACCGGACAGGTTTGTCTCAGCAGACAAAGAAAAGGCAAAAAAAACAAATCATTTTAACGAGCATGGTGAAGCAGCTGTGAGCTGATCAGATTTTATCAAAGTCTGACACAATCCAGCAGGAGCGGAGCGTTTCTCATTCTCCTTCAGCCCGCAGGGACCGAGGCTGACCGACTGTTGTCTCCAAGGGTCCGAGAGAACATGGAGGGTTTAGATCAGGGGTGCCAAGGTCCAGACCTGGTGAGCTACTATCCCTTTAGACACATTTCTCTCCAACACACTTGAATCAAATGACTTTCTCATTTCCAGGTCTCTGCAGAGCTGAGTGACTGAATGCTGATGAGGGAATTCAGCATTTTGATTCAGGTGGAGAAAGCTGCAGGATGGTAGCTCTCCAGGTCTGGACTTGGGCACCCCTGGTTTAGATCAGCCTGCTGCTGCTTACCCCTAATTCACACTGACTACGTCCTCCGTCTGCTCCGTCATTCGTTGCTAATTGTGCCCTGCGGCAATTCACACATGATGCGTTTCAGGATCCGTTCAGGCATCCGACAACAGCTTCGTCATCCGTGAATCATCTGTCAAAAATAGCCTCCACCTGTATCTCTAATGGACGATGGAGGAGGGCTGTCCGTCATGCCGCATGTGAGTTAGTGGTTAGTCAGTCAAGGTTAGTTAGTCAAGCCAAACAGGGGTGCAGCCCTTCACTGATTCCCTGAGGTCAGATTATTTCATGTGTACACTGTCACCGAGTGGCTGCCAGGTGAAAAACCGGGTCAGCCTAAAGCCGAGCTCATACGTCCCAGTCCGCTCTACTGTCTTCTCGACCGCGAAGCTTGTGTGACGTAGATTTTGTCCATTAGGGTCCGCTAGGACTTTTTGTGGCACCCCAGATTTTTGTGTTCGCACTGACTGTGCTCACCCAGAGGGGCAATAGAGCTCCGACTGAAAGGGTGGCACCACACACACAAAAGATAAAGAAAACGAAGGTCAGATCATGAGCAAAAGAAGAAAAACAACAACGAAACTTGTTTTCAACGAACACAGTGTAGGGAGACCTGCTGTTAGCATCTGGATCATTTATCTCTCAGGAATCACACAGATACAAAAACTGCTTCGATGTCCTGGTGGAAAATCATTTTCTTCTTTCTTTTCTTTTCAGTTCTTCTTATTCTCTACTGAGTAGATGGTGTCTAAAACTGTGTATCTCTGGGTGGAACACGGTCGTTCACTGGAGCTGAAAACAGTATGAACCGGTCCAAGCGGCTTGCGCTGAAGGAGGCGGAGAGGTATGTAAAATCACCTGATCTCACCCCCTCACCTCATCTTCGCAGCCACAGGGAGGAATTGTTTTATTATGCTAAAAACAGCAGTTACAGCTGTAGATGCAGAAGAATCGCCAATATTTCCAAGTGTTCACTTGCAAAACTAGATCAAACTATGTAGAAGAAGACATCAGTAAAGCAGGTTTTAGGTAAGAGAAGCTATTGGCTTCAGTAAGCTGAAATGATCCTAATATATTTATCATTATTAACCTGTCAACCATCAGTGTAGGTTTTAATAAATCATACTCATTCCAGATGCTAACATGGTTGTTAATGCACACTAATGTTTTTAGTCAGACGTCGCTAACATGACCAGGCCCAAACTATTCACCGCACCAGCGTACCAAAGATGGAGACGATTCTGGGACCAGTAGAGATGCTGTTTGGTATCATCATGCAGATAAACCTCAAAAGTCATTTCATTTAGGAGCCATATATACTAAATACATCATTAAACGCAACATTGTTCTAATTACAGTTTTACCAAACTGGAAAACGGGAAGTTAGATAAAAGACACCTGGAAAGATCAGGCTCTAAAGCCTAAATAAGCTAATCTAAATGACTTTAGAAACTGACTTCCAAAAGGAGGTTTCTTCCTGTTAAAAGGGAGTTTTCCTCTCTACTGTCGCTACATGCTCATCCAGGAGGAGTGAATGCTACTAGTCTCTGACTCGACGCAATCTGCTGTGTTTCATTTGATAGAAAAACTTTTTAACAATTCGAATAATAAACTGAATTAGACTGAAACTGAATTTTGTTTTTAACTGAAGTGTTTCAGATCATCAAACATATGTCACAGTTTTTAGTATAAATAAATATTCAACCTGTGCTTTTATTTATAAACTGATCTACTGTTCAGCCGTACATTTAGGTCCTTGTTAAATTTTATTTATGACAAACAGTAAAGAAAACAATCACAACACAAGACAGGCATATAAACTGTAGCTTCCATTTTTAATAATAAGCGTCAGTTTTTCACTCGCTATAGAGGGGTCCAATTATGAGTTTCTGCAAACTGCAGTTCAGTTAATCTCTCCTAAACAATTTAAATATAGACATTAAAAAACATCTGTTTAATAAAATGTAGTTATGAGTATTATTTCTATTTCAGGATCCAGTTTGTTTTTGTTTTTATTTGTTATAATATACTTTTATAACTAGTTATATATATTTGAGTTATTTATGAGTTCTTACTTTTGTTTCCCCTTTCAGTTGTTTATTTGTTGCATGATTTATTCTTAATGTGTTAATTTGTTGTGTTTTGCATAATAAGCCCCCTGGGGTTGTTCTATCTCATCTGCAGATTGGGTTTGTTTCCTTTAAGATTTGTTGGGATATGTTTTTTTGTGTTTTTTTTGTGTTTTTGTGCAAATAAAGAGACAAAATATCAGATAATCTGTGTTCATACAAAAGGCAGTTTAAAAATTATGATTCCTGTTCTTAAGGGAAAGGCTATCCAACCCAACTAGATCCCATGTGGAACTGATTAACTACATTATTGGTCCATTTTCACTAACCACACCCAGGCTTGATTACTGCCCTTAAACAGAACATCTCTGACAACATGAAGTAGGCTAAAAGATCTCAAGAAGCATCACATCATGCCCAATCTTAAGAATGTCAGTCTACAAATGGTTACAAAGGCGTTTCTAAGGCTTTGGGAATCCTGCAATCGAAAGTGAGGCGTGACCTGCCCTAATAATAAAATTACTTAAAGTCGCATCAACAACTCATCCAGGAGGTCAGAGAATAACCCAGAACATCTAAAGCTCTGCAGGCCTCAACTGCCTTGAGATCGAAGGCCAAAACCACCCCTGTACAAAAACAACATAAAGGTCCATCTCAAATTTACCAAAAAACATCTTGATGATCCCCAAGTCTCCTTGGAAAACGTTCCGTTTGTCCTGTTATATTTGATGTAAAACAAACTAAACTAAGTAGAACCGTCAAACATAGAGGTTGATGTGTGATGGTCTGGGGCTGCTTTGCTGCTTCCGGACCTGGACGACTTGCAGGAGTTAATGGAGCCATGAATTCTGCTTCGATGCAGAAAATACTGAGGAGAATATCTATCCATCAATTAATCACCTTAAGGTCAAGTACACTTCGGTTATGGAGCAGGCAAATAATCCAAAACATACCAAAAAGTCCACCTCGAAAAGGCTCATTATAATAAAATTAAGGTTTTAGAATGACGTCGTCCTAAAGGCTCTGTATGTATAAGGCTCGCACGGTTTGAATGTCTCAAACCGTGGTATATATACCACAGGTGTGCCCTGTCAGGTTTAATAAGTGGGATTTCAAGCCTTATAAATGGGGTTGGGACCATCAGTTGTGTTGTGCAGGAGGTGGATACAGTACCCAGCTGATAGACCTACTGAATAGACTGTTAGAATTTGTATTATGGCAAGAAAAAAGCAGCTAAGTAAAGAAAAATGAGTGGCCATCATTACTTTAAGAAATGAAGGTCAGTCAGTCCAAACAATTGGGAAAACTTTGTAAGTGTCCCCAAGTGCAGTCGCAAAAACCATCAAGCGCTACAAAGAAACTGGCTCACATGAGGACCGCCCCAGGAAAGGAAGACCAAGAGTCACCTCTGCTGCGGACCATAAGTTCATCCGAGTCACCAGCCTCAGAAATCGCAGGTTAACAGCAGCTCAGATTAGAGAACAGGTCAATGCCACACAGAGTTCTAGCAGCAGACACATCTCTAGAACAACTGTTAAGAGGAGACTGTGTGAATCAGGCCTTCATGGTAAAATAGCTGCTAGGAAACCACTGCTGAGGACAGGCAACAAGCAGAAGAGACTTGTTTGGGCTAAAGAACACAAGGAATGGACATTAGACCAGTGGAAATCTGTGCTTTGGTCTGATGAGTCCAAGTTTGAGATCTTTGGTTCCAACCACCGTGTCTTTGTGCGGCGCAGAAGAGGTGAACGGATGGACTCTATATGCCTGGTTCCCACCGTGAAGCATGGAGGAGGAGGTGTGATGGTGTGGGGGTGCTTTGCTGGTGACACTGTTGGGGATTTATTCAAAATTGAAGGCATACTGAACCAGCATGGATACCACAGCATCTTGCAGCGGCATGCTATTCCATCCGGTTTGCGTTTAGTTGGACCATCATTTATTTTTCAACAGGACAATGACCCCAAACACACCTCCAGGCTGTGTAAGGGCTATTTGACCAAGAAGGAGAGTGATGGAGTGCTGCGCCAGATGACCTGGCCTCCACAGTCACCGGACCTGAACCCAATCGAGATGGTTTGGGGTGAGCTGGACCGCAGAGTGAAGGCAAAAGGGCCAACAAGTGCTAAGCATCTCTGGGAACTCCTTCAAGACTGTTGGAAAACCATTTCAGGACTACCTCTTGAAGCTCATCAACAGAATGCCAAGAGTGTCGGAGCAGTAATCAAAGCAAAAGGTGGCTACTTTGAAGAACCTAGAATATAAGACATATTTTCAGTAGTTTCACACTTTTTGGTTCAGAATATAATTCCACATGTGTTAATTCATAGCTTTGATGCATTCAGTGTGAAGCTACAATATTCATAGTGATGAAAATAAAGAAAACTGTTTGAATGAGAAGGTTTGTCCAAACATTTGGTCTGTATATATATACAGAGCGCTTTAACTTACAATTCCTTTTCAAGTTTTCATTTCAGCTAGAAAGAAGAAAAAGAAAAACTTAAAGCTCATAACTGAGAAACTGGTCTGACTACATCAGGACCGGCTGGCCGAGGAAACCGCAGTCGACGCATCTCTCAGCCATGACGTACTCACTACATGAGACATTTTATCCCCTCTTCATCTCACTCAGAGATTTGTGTAAAAAGAAATAAGGGTTTAATACATATCTATAATGTGCATATGTTGATCCTTCATGTTCTGTTATGTAAGCAATCAGAGAAGATTGGAGAGCTGCTGTGAGGCATGTAGCACCTCCAGGTTCTCAGTGTTTGATGACGTAGAAGCTGCTGCAGTCCAGCCATGATCAGACACCTAACAGCTGAGTGGAGCTCAGCCTCATGATGACTGGGAATGATTTTAGACTGAGTTTCATCACCAAACAGGAATCAACAAATAAACAAAGCAGCTTCTCTCCTGTCAGCTGCAGGGACGCTTCAGACACAAACTCCTCCTGGACATCCTCCCTCTTTGTCTCCCAGACTCCTCCAGCCTGCGTCCTCTGCTGTCACATCAAATTTCTCGCTCTCCATCATACATCTCTCTTTTCCTCACCTCGCATATTCACCCATCCCTCCATCTTCCTCCATCTTCTCCCTCTGGATGACTTATTTGAAGCTCCAAAAATGATTTCAGAAGCACAACCTGTCACCCTCTAGCTTTAAGGGGGGTGGGGGGGGTCTGATGACATGAAAGCGTGTGAATAAATTTGACATCATGGGGTCTTTTCCCACATGAGAAAAACAAACAAAGCCTGCAGAGTCTAGTTATTATTTCTTTGGAGATGTTGTTTCTTCAATTTGAGGTAGAAACAGAGATCCTATAATAAGCAGAATTAAGAGGAGGTTGGAGATTGAGGACATCCACCCTTCTCTTTATCTAACGTCCAGAAGAAATAGGAGAAAATCAGACATCTGTGCTCATCAGCAGGGAAATATTAACACAGACATTAAACCTGGGAACAATAACAGCAGCTGGGCAGAAACAAAAGGAAATCAAGATTCAGTGTTTCTTTGTGGCCTTCACACCTGCATCCCTCAACATATTTATTTATTTATTTTATAGTTCAAACAAATCTTTTATGTGCAGACACAGAGGATTACTGTGGGAGATAATAACCCTCCAGACAATGCCTACCTTCTCGGCTCCTCTGTGTTTCTTGGCCGCCGGAGGCTCGTCGTGCAGCCGCCTGACAACAATAGCTCCTCCGCCGCTCTTTACTCCACAGTCCGGCGCTGGTTTACCGGAGGCACCGGTGATATTGGAGTTTTCTCCCGCAGGGAACCGGGACTCCGCCGCGGGGCCGAGGCAGTGTCCGGGGCCCAAGTGATGCTCCGGCAGGAAGACCGAAAGCGGAGGAGACGGGCCATCATCGCCGGGCTTCTCCTTCCTGATCCGGGCAAGAGGAGCGGTGGGGTCCCGGTCCCTCTTCCAGCCACGGATCAGGTTCTTGCCCTTCCTCTCCTCCTTGCCTTTAACCGCAGGAGGAGCGGCCGCGGTCGCCTCGGAGATGCCGCCGCTGTTGTTGTTATTGTTTCCGTCCGCATCCCTGCCGACCGCTGAAATCATCTCCACACCTTCTGCTCCTCCGACGCGGCGTCCTTGAGGTTGCAGCTGCCGCTGAACACCGATCCCCGGACCCGCCTCAGCTGCAGCAGCCGCTGGTTGATCCGCCGCCGCCCCCTCCGGGTCCTCACGTCCGTCCTGGCCGCCTCGGCTGCGTTTCAGTGCGGATCTCCTCGGCTCCGACCCGCCGCCTGGTCCCCGGGTCTGGAGCGAGGACAGGGCCGCTTGTCTGTGGGCTGGGGAGGAGGAGGTGATGGAAGAGGAAGAAGAGGAGGAGGAGGAGGAGGAGGCGGTGTGGTTGTGTGACAGCTCCCTGCAGTCTGTCAGCAGCTCTCCATGCTCCTCAGCTCTCAGGAAGCGTTTCATATCCTCCTCTCCTTGTCTCCTTTGTTGATCTCCACGATCATCAGCATTCAAGTCATTGTCAGAATGCCAGCAGCTGCAGTGAGACTCAGGTGGTGGACACTTTCAGGTCTGATGGACGAGCAGGCCTCAGAAACCTCTGAGTGACACATTTCACCTCACCTGGCCTGCAGTCCGTTAACATAGAGATATTTATAAATAACATAAATTAGTAATTAAAAAAAAAGGGTTTGGACATTTTTTTGTTGTTTGGCATGAACATCACACCAACATGCCAATAAACTAATAAAAGCAGATTTTGTTAGTTCATATCAGGATTTTTGCATAAATCTCCTGGGAAAAAATCGTTTTATTTGCATTTATATTATTTGAACGCGCAGTGCTCTCACAAGGGGGCGCCGTTGTTTTTGTTTTCCTGTTGTAGGCCTCATCTTATCAGCTTTATAAGCGCAAATGACAGAATGTCTACATTAAACTGACAGATGCACGCAGTTGCTCATTTTAAAGAAAAAATTACGCTCCAAGTCCACAAGGGGGCGTGACGTCAGCTGGTTGTTTATTTTATCAACAAACTTTAAAACAACCGTGTGAATATGGGTTTAAATATGAGAATATGGCACTTTTTGTTTGCAGTGGTATAAAATATTAAGAACAGACATGATCTGAAACAACTATCACAATAGAAGCCCACCTTTATGATGCTTCTAAACCAGAAAAAAAGGCTGATTGTTGCCTCTGGGTCTGGGCTCAGTCTTTAGCACAAACAGAGGGGTTCAAGTGTCTTCCTGTTCGCCCAAGAGTGATGGTAGGATGGACTGGGAGCTGGAAAGACAAATTAGGGCCTCTTCTGCAGTAATGCCGGTGTTGTTGTGGTCCTTCATGGTAAAGAAAGAGCTCAGCCAATGGTCGAAGATCTCTATACATTCTAACCCTCCCATAAGGTCATGAGATGTGGATCATGGCTGATAGAATGAGATGCTAGATACAAGCTGGAGGTTGGAGGAGCTCAGACCAAGAGATAGGGCGTAGAGCTTGGAGAAGAGCTGCTGCTCCGTCGCATTAGAAGGAGTCACTGGTTGATTTACTGGATTAACCCTCATCTAGAGTCATGGTGCATCATAATGGAAAAGCAGTAGCTAAAGTTGGTCTTCTCTGCAGGGTAGGAAGCTCTCTCATCCAGACATATCCCATTGGGAGCAGGTTTCCCATGAGGAGCGGGGAAGAATCGGTGGGAAGAACAATGGCAGTCTGTTACCTTCATAGCCTGATCTCAGTTGACCAAAGTTAACGATGGAAATTTCGAGACAAGAGAGGTGAGACCAAAACAGAACACAAGGGGGTAAAAAATGTTTCTATGCCAGAAGCTACTGGCACACAGAAAAAAAACCACCCTCCTAAGGAACATGTTGTTGAATATACACAGAAAAGACTAGTTTATGCTAAACTAGATTGCATTTAGTTTATGCTAAATGTGGATAAAAGGTGGTTGGGGTTGATAAAAAGGACCCACCATGCCTGACTGTCAACACCTTTGATTAGGCTAAATTTGAATGAAACATTTGGGCTAAAAATGTCCAAGTGAATGTTTACCAAGAAGATGCAACAGGAGGATCTGACAATATCTGTAAAACCTGGGGAGCACATGTACACAGGTGGTACAATAGATGAATGCAATTAACTGAACATAAAGCAGCTGTGGGAGAGCATAGACTGAGATACTGAGGGAAAATGGCTTCAGTGTAGCACAAAGGAGAACACAGAGGGACATAACTGATCCAAACAGAAACAGGGAAACTCATGGATCGGTGGGAATAAACACAGGAAACTACAAAAGAAGCGCAGTCCTCAGACAAAACTAAAGTCACTGCCCAAAAGCTCATGGCAAGCATAAGTTCTCTAAATAGACCCAATTTACCCCACAAACATAAGATAAAACCCCCAAAGAATCTCCAAACGACATCAAAGATTACACACAAGAAGACAAAGACACCAATCAACCAGAGACATTAGAGGGCTCTAAGTATGATGAGATGCTGAAGAACTTCACAGTAAGCCTGATGAGCCAGGAAAGGACAAAATAAGACATGAAATCATAGAGAGATGCAGCAAACAACAGCAAATAGGTGTGAAAAACCTAAACTAGAATCAGATTTTAAAACAACCAGAAAAATATAAAAGGAACTTAGAGAAGAAACATCAAGAATTCAGCCATCCATTCGTCCGTCCGTCTGTCCATCCCTTTTTCCACTCACACTCTCCAGGTGGGGATCAACGAGTTTCCAGGCCAAAAGAGGAGCAGCAGTCCTGCTCCCTAGGAGCTTCTCATCTCATCTGTATGGTAGAACCCAGTCTTTCTACCGAGGAAGCTTATTTCAGACGCCTGCAAGATCCAAGATCCTGTGGTTTTTAATGATCCATATCCCATGACTATACATCGACTGCTAAAAGCTTCATCTTCCAGGCAAGCTTCTTCTTCATCATGAAACATCAGAGCAACACCCTCATTTCTGCCCTGGGGTATCTGTCCAACTCCAGCTCTATCCTACCATCACTCACAAACAAGACACTAAGATACTTAAACGGGTCAACTTGAGACTTACATTAGATCCAACTTTGACACGTTATAGCTTATAACCATAAGAAGTATCAGTGACTTGGATCAGTCTGGGTGAAGGCCCCCAGGCACAGAGTTGGACTTTGGACTGTATCAAATGTGGACACAAGTCATTTTGGTCTTTGGAGGAAGGGGTCGTAAGCCTTCCTTAAGATCCTCAAAACAAATGTGGACTGACCATCAAATCCACACAACCCACTAAGCATCTCTGAGTGCAAAGATCTGGACCAATGTCCCACCACCCGAGCTAAAGCTCGATTTTTCCTCCTTATTCAAAGGTTCGGCAATGAGTCAGAGCCCCCCCAATTGAACATAGTTGTCATCATGATTTTCTTATAAAAATCTGTAGTTTTGATGTCATGGGTTTTCAGTCACTAGCCTGAAAATTATGGCAGCGGTAAAATGAAGAAAATGGGGTCAGAAAACAAAGGGTCTGTGAGCAGCAATCAATAATCAAACCAAACAAACAGAGCCACAGATACTACTGGACATGTTTCAGGGGTCAGGGTGTAGGGTCATCTACCCCAACATGTCCCACTGTACTAATGAGACAAGGTACTCTCAGTCTAAACCAACACAGCATGTACTGGAACACAGAGTTTCAAATGTGTTATGATTCAACATAGACTGTCAGGTCCGCCTGCCCTGAAAGTTATCTGGTGATCAGAAGAAGATTTACAGTCCTGCTTAAAGTTAGCTGGGGTTTACAAATGGGTTTATGCAGTAAAGTTCATGATTTCGCAGGATTTTATGACCTTATAGAGCTACATTTATGTCAGTACAGTCATATCATCAGTGCAGGTGAAGCTGTGAAAGAGAACAGCTGAAACCTCTTTAGCAATCAGTCTGCTAATCAGCAGACTGATTGTTCTGAAAGAGGAGCAGATGTGCTGAAATCACTGTCACTGAATGCGAGCGAAGGTACCACTGAAGAAAACAATGCAGCAAACATCACTCTGCATCAAAATGGCGTCATGTGCAGGAAACTGCTGCTGAAGGAACAGTTTGATGTTTCAACTGCAGTCAACCACTTGATAAACCATCTCATTAGTTAATACAGTCCACCTGTGTGTAATTTTATCTCAGTATAAATCCAACTGTTCTGTTTCTGGCCTCTGAGGTTTATAAGAGAACAAACAGCCCAATGAAGACCAAGGAACACAGCAGACAGGTCGGGGACAAAGTTGTGGAAAACTTTAAAGCATGGTTAGGTTCTAGGGCTAAATCCCAAGCTCTGAACATCTCACAGAGCTCTGATCAATCCATAATCTGAACATGCAGAGAGAATAGACCAACCACTGACCTATCATGACATGGATGCCCACCTAAACTGACAGGCTAGGCAAAAAGAGCATTAATCAGAGAAGCAGCCAAGAGGCCCATGGTAACTCTGGAGGAGCCGCAGAGATCCACAGATTGGGGAGGAGAATCTGTTGGCAGAACAACTATTAGTCAAGAACTCCACAGATCTGACCTTTATGGAAGAGAGAGAAGAACACCATTGTTGAAAGAAACCCATAAGAAGTCCTGTTTGCAGTTGGCCACAGCCATGTAGGAGTCACAGAAAACACGTGGAAGAAGGTGAAGTGCTCAGGTGAAATCAAATTAAACATTCTGGCCTACATGCAGACTGTTAAAGCCTAAACACTCAATCCTCACTGTGAAACACACTAGTGGCAGCGTCATGCTGTGGGGGATTCTTGTCTTCAGCAGTGACAGGAAAGCCAGTCAGAGTTGATCCTGGGAAAAACCTGTTAGACGCTGCAGAAGACCTGAGACTGGGGTGGGGTTCACCTTCCAGCCAGACCCAGAGATACAAATCAAAGCATATACAGGAGAACTGGAGTTCCAGCTGACACAGTAAATGTTTGCAATTCCAAGGCCGTGTGGTCGGCTTGCAGTATTGGTTCTGGTCTCACTGAACAGAGCCTTACACATGATTTATTCTTGATGTGAAATATGTACAAATATATATTCTCTTTAGCTCCAGGTCAACTGGAACCAAAGTATGCAATAACATAATGGCATAATTTGTGATTATTGTTAATGAATAGAAACTCATTCTAAAAAGGATCTATTCAAACTATTGTCGAATAACAAGGAATAAATATGAATCCTAAATAACAAGATTTGGCTTAAGGTTCAGCTGTGTTTGAGCTTCAAAGTTCACCACGTTGTATTTGTGTGCAAAGTGCCTGAAAGGGCTAGAGTTGGTTTATCATCCATGAATAAACACAGAAAATGCAACAATCAATAACAGGTAACAGGCAACAGATATGGGCCACAGTAAGACTCTGATGTTATTGTTTTACTTTAATTTTAAAGCTGAAATTTACTGTCTCGTAATTATGTTTTTATTCATTTCAGCTCAGTTTATTTATATAGTATCAATTTACAACAAACTTTATCTCAGTGATAAAGTTCTTAACAAATATCCAAATATAAACCCAAACCAGTTCAATTAATTTTGGTTCAATTATAATCCAGTAAAGTCGGATTCAGTTGAAGGTAAAGTAGTAAGTAGTTAGTGACCGGCGTCCCCCAGGGCTGTGTTCTCTCCCCACTCCTCTTCTCCCTGTACGCTGGACCTCAGTGGACCCGTCCCCAGAAGTTCACAGATGACACCACTGTTATTGGACTGATCCAGGACAGTAACGAGTCTGCAATCAGACAGGAGCTGGATCGGCTGGTACACTGGTGTGGTCAGAACCACCTGGAGCTTAACCCACTCAAGACAGAGGAGATGATTATGGACTTCCGGAGAACACTCCCTACACTGCCTTCCCTCACCCATCTCAACAACAGTGTGTCAGCTGTGAATCAGTTCTGGTTCCTAGGAACCACCCTTTCTCAGCACCTGAGCTGATCCTTACACATTGTTCAGAAAAAGGCTGAGAACAGACTGTATTTCCTGTGGCAAGTCAAGAAGTACAACCTTCAGCAGGAGCTGCCAGTCATCTTCTACCCTTACATGATCCAGTAAGTCCTGTCTTCATCTATCTCAGTGTGGTTTGGCTTATCCACAAAACAGGACAGGTCCAGACTGCTACGAACGATGAGGTCTGCAGAGAGAATCATCAGGACTGACCTTCACTCCATCCAGGACTAGGTCTAGGGTCTAGGGTTAGGAAAAGGTCGGCTAACATCTCTGCAGACCACACACATCCTGGACACAAATTGTTTGGACTTTTACCTTCAGGTCTGCGCCACAGAGACAGTTTCTCCCCCCAGGCTGTCTCCCTGGTGGACACTTAACAGACAGAGTAAGCATATCCATTTCAGGGATATTTGCATCAATCATCATCAGGACATCTTTTGTAAAAACACTATTTATATACATATTTATGAAAAAAGTTGACTTTTATTTTCCTTTTTATATATTTATATCCAAAATGTTTTCATTGAATGCAAAGTGGAACCGAAATCAAATTTCTTGTTTGTGTCACAAACTTGGAGAATAAATTTGATTATTCTAAAACATTGTCTATGAAACTAACAGGCTGCATCATATCGTCACACTAATGCATTCTGCCATCCTGACCAAGCACAGGGCGACAGTGGAGAGGAACAACTCCCTGTTAATAGGAAGAACCCTACAGCAGAACCAGAACCAGGTTCACGGTGAGAGGCCATCTGCTGGAGAAGGCAAAACGGGGACTACGACAAACAGAGAAGCACTGGGCCAGGGTCGACTAACTCTGTGCTCCACTAACCAGCCTGAGATCACGTGACGCCAAGTCGCTGATGTATTTTCGTATTCTCATAGGAAAGAAATCGTATTCACAAAGTCTTATAGCATATTGTATTCATAAAGAATAAACCACAACTGTAAACTTGAACTTTGTGTTTGTAATTTCTTGAAGCTGTAACATTTTATTTTGTATTCTTATAGAGAAAATATACAATACCTCTTTTGGATTTTACTTATGCACAACTAATGACTAATATGCACACATTTCCGTCTTTACATACACATTGTTTTTGACAGCGTTCTTACCCCATAGTCTTTCTGCATGGAGTCTGCATGTTCTCCCTGTGCATCTGTAGGTTCTCTCAAAGTACCCTGGCTTCCTTCCACAGTCCAAAAAAAGTTATTTTCGGCTGCTTCCTTATTTAGGTATCGCCACAGCGAGTCAGTACAACATGCACACAGACTTCCTGTCCTTCCGGACACATCCAGGTTTCAATCCGAGTACCTCGTATCAAAAACACTGGCCACACCACCACGAAGAGCATGACATGTTAGGTCAATTAATTACTCTTAATTGCCCTGAGTGTGTGCATGCAGATCGCTGCCCTGTGATAGACTGGTGACCTATCTAGGGTGTACCCTAGCCCACCCATCCCACTCCACCCCCTGCAAGCATAAGCGAGTATAGACAATGAATGGATGGCTGATAGACTGAGCCTGGTTCTGCTGGAGGTTTCTTCCTGTTAAAGGGAGTTTTTCCTCTCCACTGTCGCTACATGCATGCTCAGTATGAGGGATTGCTGCAAAGGCAACGCCAGTGTCCACTGTCTCTACACGCTACATGCAACCTGCTGGGTTTCCTTAGATAGAAAAACTTTTCATCCAATTTGAATAAATAAGTGAATCTGACTGCACTGTTCAATGGTTAGGATTAATTGGAATGTATGTACCTGACTTTTGTGAAGTGCCTTGAGACAACATGTGTTGTGAATTGGCGTTATATAAATAAACTGAATTGAACTGAACTGTTACAGCCCATTTTAATAACAATAAAGTCACTCTGCTGCTGCTTGCAGAAAATGATCCATTTATCAGACTCCTGAATAAAATCTGATTTATCAAGACAAACTGAAGCTTGATGCATGAAAAACAGACCAGAAACAGCAGGGGATAAATATGTTTTCTTTTCAGAAGTGTGGAGATTTTCCCTGAAATAGAAGCAAAGGGGAACAGGTCAGATTTCAACCTGTTGGGGATGGGTGCCAAATAAATGTTTCGTTTTTCCTGTTATATGAGCAACAATGAGACGCTTCACTGTGTTGCCCCTGACACCAAATATCTGTACATCTCCAGGCTGTCCAGGTTTTAAAAAGATGAAGTTTTACTATCTAAACACTGCAGGGTGAAATGTTTCTGATCAAAGGTTTAAAGCCACACATACTCTCACACACCACCTCATTCTGCCGTCTGATTGGCCGGGACATGTGAGACGAAGGAGGAGGGGGGTCCAGCAAACATTCCTGCTGGCAGGTGAAGGAGGTCCGGATCGGGCTGCGGACTCGGCTCACCTTACAGTTCTCACGGCTGGAACCGGGACGGGCAGCGTTCTGAGAGGGGAACATCTTCAGAGGATGATGACAGAACAGTGTGTGGAGCAGCAGACGTCTCAGGAGGATGTCAGGACGAGTAGCAGAGGAGCTGCAAAGCATGAAGGCAGAGATTATCAGTGAGTTGAAGAGTGTAAACACAGGAGCTACTGTGGACTGCAGGGCAATGTGTTGGAGATAGTAACAGCTGTTGTGGGAGCACTATTCCTTCCTAATAGTGTTATTAGGAAGGAAGCTACTGTAGCTGTGATGGACATGACGTTTCATTTACTACTGTTTACATGTAAAAAATCAAAAACATGAATATTTTTAAAATATCAAAGACTTCTGTATAGATTCTGAATGCAAAGTTTAGAGCTCTTTAGAGATCTTCTGCATACACATCAGTTGGATGATGGGAAGTGTAGGACTGAACCAAGCCATAGATCATAAAATACAAAATATTCAGTTGTTGCAGTAAAGATACTGAATTTTGTCTGGATTTAAGCTCCTCTAATAAATTTCATCTCCTCAAGGAGGTTGCAGACACTGATACAGGTGCATCAAGATAAGCATGCCTTAAATTACTGTTCAACAGCTTAAAAGCTGCTTTACAGAAGTTAAAAACTCAGAATCTTTCATCTGGCATAAAGTACTTTCACCAATGTTTTTTACAAACTTTGCAGCTTCAGTTTTTCTACAGAAAGTTCTCATAGTTTTACATATTTGTGCAGTTATCGGATGCATATTTATTCGTTGCATTAAGCTTCACTTCAGTTTATTTATGCAGAGTTGATTCACAACAACAATCCAAGCTCATAGGCAGTTGGAAGGTCAGTTACATACATTCCAATGCAGTCCTAGGTATAAAGAATTAGGTCAAGTTTATTATTAAAACTGGTAAAGAAATTTCTATCTATGAAACCCAGTCTATACCATTGAGTCACTGACTTTGCAACAATCACTCCTCCTGAACAACCACGTAGCGACCTTGGACAGTTGATTGTACTGAGCTGTAAATCAGCAACAGTCCTCTATGCTCAGCAATCATGTGGAGATATTAGAAAGAAACCCACCAGTAGAAACCGCAGCCCTTTGCTTTCAGAATACAAACACATTTTACTGTTGTTGCACAAAATGATAGGCCAACATCATGTCATCTGTGCATTTGAAGCTGTGACAGGAATGTTTCAATCTAATAATTAGACTCCTATTAAAGAAGAGCAGATGTGCTGAAATTCTTTTGTTAGAAATCATTACATCCAGACAAAAGCATGGAGCCACTGTGGCTTTGCATCAAAACCGCCTCACAAGCTGGAAACTGCTGCTAAAAATACTGCAGCTCAAAGAACAGCTTCCTGGATCATCAAGAACTTCAAGCTGAGAGGTTCAGCTAGAACAAAAAAGGCTCTAGCACATCCAAGGGTGTCCACCTGAGTATGCTACAGAATCCTGTTGCAACCAGTGCAGAGCTGGCTCACCAATGACAGCAGGTGGGTTTAAGCACCTCCACGCGCACAAGAGGGCAAAAACCTTAGGACCAGAAATGAAGCAAAGAAGCAACTTCTGTCCAAGAGAACCATCAAACTGAGACACTGCACTTCTTCCAGCAATCCAGGAACTGTTGAACACTAGAAATATTCACTCTTCACTGAAATCTTAGATGATAACACAAGATTTTGCAAGTTGTGACGTTTTTATTTTTCTTCAGTATAAAACAGAAATACCTACAAAAAGCCACGGAAAACAACATTTCTGTCCGAGAAAACTTCAGGCCACGACTGCAGGATGACTTAAAATGAAAACTGTCTATTAAATGAGCTGAAAACAGTGCAAGCCACTGTGGAAAAAAGGCTTTTGCTTTGAGTGTATCTTAAAGACAATTGTGTCTACATGCTGAGTGCTCATCTTACAGCCATTAATCAGTGTCAGGGTGAGGAGTGAATTATTAATTCAACTGTTTACTGATAGGCTGGAGGTAAACCTGGGGCCACGCCTCTAAATCCCTCTCAACAGGGATCCAGGTTTAAAAACAGGGGATGATCAAATGAAAGCAGCTTAATTCATTTGTTAAAACGTACAAAAATATGAAGTTAAACAGATGGATTTCTTTATTTCTCTGGTTCTTCATGTTTTCTTTGTTCTTGTTCTGGATCAAGATCTACATGTTCCAGCTAATCCTGCTGAAAGGTAGATTGGGGCTGATTTAAGCAGGTGAATCTTTTCTTTCTTTTAGTATTTTATTCTTGTGTAGTTCTGAAGTTGAGGATGTGACAGAGGAGCATCAGAAGATTGGCAGGATGGTCGGTGAATCTCTGCAGGCTGCAGATCAGGAGCAACAGGAGCCGTCAGGCAAGAGCAAACCGCTGTTGGTCAGGTACACAACACCGTTATATTATATTATATTATATTATAAAAATCATGTGTATAAATAAACCATTTCAATTAAAAATAGTTAATTTAACCACTGTTTATTATTGATTAGTTTAAAAACAAGAATTGTTTGATTTGATACAAAATAAAATTCCCTAAAAGAAAATAGATAAGTTTGGATACTCATTTGGGATTTAACCTAACAAAATTACATGTAAATGTTAAATTTAATGTCTAAAGGGGAAAATGCCAATTTTATAAATACCAGCAAAAAATATTTTAAAATAATGTGCTTTTTTATTCCACTGCAAACCATCTGTATTTGCTTTAACTTTACCAAAGCCAAACTTAATCCAGAATAATAATCTGAAACCAAAGTCTCTAAAATGGCACGGAGGACTTTTCCAACCATCTGGCATCTAAAATCAGTCAGGCTTCACATAACTTATATGGGAATGTTATTTTATTAAACAATATAACAATTAAATCCTCTGTTTTTTTCATATTTGCGATATTTAATTGTTAGATGGTTAGAACCAAGTACCGACATCTTCAACATTTGTTCAGTGTTATCCAAGAAAAAAGCAAACATTCCTGGACGCCATACAGAGACGGCCTCTAACTGGGAAGCTTATTTAAACCTACAAACCGCATTAGGATTAAATTACCAGGGGTCACAGGTTAGAGGCACAAATGGAGGAATAAAACTGTCTTTTTGATCGTGTAATAATCATAATCCTCTGTGTTGATCTCTGCAGGTCAAGAACTTTAGACAACTCCATGCTGACTCAGGTCCAATTAGATTCAGAATCCAAGATGGAGAGAAAGAAGTCCCAATACAACCAGGTGAGCTATAATGAACTCTGATGCATGTATTATTCACTTCTTCAGGCCTACAGTCTCTGTAAGATTCTCTAATTCTTCCAAAAAATGTATTTTTATAAATGTGGCTTTAATGTTTGAAGCAGCTATGCTCTTCGTCAACGTATGGGTCCCATCTGCAAAACACAGAAATGTGGTGCTGATACAACAAATAAATAAATAACCTCCAGCCTCCTCTCACAGTCCAGAAACACAACTGTTAGGTCAACTGGTATCTCTAGAGAAGTGTGTGAGTGTGTGTGCATGGTCGTCCGTCCTGTGTCTCTGCGTTGTTCTGTGATGGACTGGAGACCTTTCCAGGGTGGACCTAGCCTCTCCCCCCAGGAGATCCAGGCCTCCAGCAACACTGTAAGGATAAGCTGGGATGGATGGATGGATGGATGTCATACTTGGGGAAAACTACAGAAATAGATCTACATTATACTGATATTTAATATTTTTTGCCCATCAGAAAAAAAGATTTTAGTTTTTAATTTTTTAATTTTATGATTTGTTTTTTTCACCTGACAACAGGACAAATTTAGTACCAAGTTTATAAGTTTCTGTCTTAGAAAAGCTTTATATTTTGGGACTTCCAAACCCATTCAATAAATGATAATATTATTGAAAAGTTATTTATTTCAGTATTTCCCTCAGTAAAACACATTATATAGATTAATTTCACACAGACTGAGGATTTCAAGCATTTATTTCTGTTAATTATGATGATTTTCTGCTTACAGCTAATGAAACATAACATTTAAGATGAAAATATTACATCAGACCAATAAAAAACATTTTAATACAGAAATGTGGGCGTAAAGAAAAGTATGTTAAATACCAAAAAGTTTCAGGTTTTTAATCTGACAAACGAGCTTCATCAGAACCCAGATAACGATTAATTGAATATGACTGTAAGGTTATAATCTTGACAAACTGATCTCACAGATCAGTGATTCAATCAAATCCAAAATTTTCTCTGAAGAAACTTAAATTTAAGTCCTGAGGAAAATTTTTTTCTTCTTCAGCTTCCTTACTTGAGTTTTCGGTCCCACAGTGAGGTTCAGATAGGAAGCTACTCTGGAAGGTCCGAATGGTACTCACCGTTATTCTTTGTTTGTGTTCTGTGTTTCAGCTTTCGAAGAGCAACTCTCAGTACCATAAAATATTTAAGGAGATCAGCAAAGAGGAACAGCTCAGGCAGAGTAAGTCTTCAATGATCACATCTATCGGCTCCACCTTAAATACTGAATGAAGGCCTAAATAAGAGCTGAACATCTGACACCATCCAGTTAAATCTAAGTCAGGATGATGTGAGCTAATTGAATTTCAGCCAAATGTGGAGTATTTTCTGTTTTCATTCTGCTTAAATAATGAAGGATTCTCACGTTACCATTTGCAAACTGATGTCATGTACCTGTCTGTCAGGTTACACCTGTGCTCTGCAGAAGGACATCCTGTATCAGGGGCGGATGTTTGTCTCCGATCACTGGATCTGCTTCCACTCAAAGGTTTTTGGCAGAGACACCAAGGTACTGCAAACACAGACAGCTTGTTGTTACTGCAGGGTTCTGGTTCTACTGAATAAAAGGTTCTGTGTCTCCTTAAATGGGTTTCTATGATGGCAGCAGTAGTATTCTGAGGTTATCATATAATGGAGCTTTACCTTTTCTTCAACAGTTAAAACCCGAACTCCAAAAAAAAACTGCCAACGGTTTTTCCTGATCTGTCTGACATTTTGCAATCTTCCTTAAGGATAAAACATGATCCCTGTGGAGTTTGAGCCGAACATTTAGGCATGTGAACCAGTCTGACTATGGCTACAGAGAAAGTCATAAGTTTTCATACACTCGTCATCAGCATGAAGTTTGTAGCCATTAACGAGCTTCTGGCATCATTTAGCCAGATGCTTGAAGATTCTTCAAGTCAGGTTTCGTAGTTAGTTTAAACTAGTTGATTTCCTGGCACAGACCCGACCTTAAAGGGGACATACTAAGCAAAATCTACTTTTTTAGCCTGTACAAACATTTGTTGTGTACTTGGAGTCTGTAGGAGTGCAGAAAAGTTTAATTTAGTCTCTCCAGGTGCTGCGTAGGTATCTTTATATTCTGTCTGGGTCATATTTTTCAGTCCGTTGAGTTTTCTCTATCATCTGTCACGTTTTTTGAACTGTTACACCACAGTATTTGCTGGGAAACAGCTGAACGAGCTCATGGACTTCTGGCTACCAATTTTGCGTACCCTCCATTTTTATTTCTCGCTGCGATTTTGTAGTCCATGCTCAAATATGCCGAAGCTGCACGTGGATAAGTTAAAATGTTCGGTTGTTGGATGTATTAACCCACACAACCTCTTTGAAGTGCGCTGATAGTGCTGTGTGCTGCTTTTAGCCCCTTGATGACAAAACCGTACTGCGTGCTTTAAATATTATTACATAAACAGTTTTGCATTGTTTTGCCGTTTTTTTCTTGTTTCTGCACTGCTAGTTAATTGTATCTCTGTTATCAAACTACAAAAATGGCCGGACGTGGTGGAGCGGAACGCTCTTTGACCTGGAGGGGGGCGGGGTGTGAAGTATCTCAGTAGTATTTAAAGAGACGGCACCAAAACGAGTTGCTCTCAGATGCACCTCAGAACAGGTAAAAGCCTGAGGTGCTACAAGAACAAGGAGTTTAGACCAAAGCATTGCTGTTGCACTTTATATAGACCACAACTGGATGGTTTAAGGGTAAAAAGGAAGGATTTAAAATCATTATATGTCCCCTTTAAACTCACAGCAAAGCTGAGGCTGAGGCCCAAATGTTGGGATCATTGTCCTGTTGGAATATCCCATTGTGTCGAAGTTTAGGCATTTGTCCCCTTCAGAGGAAAGGAAAGTTGTTCAGTGTTCAAGAACAAGTGAGAAACATCCAAGGACCAAGCCCATCGTAACATAGAAACTGCTGGAACACCAGTGTCACCAGTGATCCCAGTTCAAATCCAACTGGACACAACCAAGAAAGATGCTCCTGCACCAAAACTGATTCCTTAACGCTTGACTGAAATTTTCAGCTGCTAGCATGAAAAAAACAAATGTTTTCTGGGGTTTTATGAACAGATGCGACAAAGATAGAGCTGTCTGGCAACAGTGGAAAGGATCTTGGAGAAGCCAAGAGAAGACTTTCATACCCAAACGCACTCTATCAACTGTTCAAGTTCAACTTTTAAAAACACATTGACCAAAGTGCTGCACAGAGGAATTGAAAGCCAGTGAGTACAGACATATTTTTAAACGAGACTTGAAAACATGGACATCTGGAGTCTGTTTGGGCAGTTTATTCCACAGATTAGGGGCTACAACCCTAAATGCTCGACCACCTCTGTGCACCTGCCTGGACCTTGGTGATGCTGAAAGCAAGAGATCATTAAATCTAAGGGATCTACGGGGCGCATTAGGCTGCAGGATGTCAGACAGACATCCAGAAGCCTGTCAGTTCAGTGCCTTATAAGCCAACAACAAAACTTTAAAATCACTTCTAAAATGAGCAGGGAGCCAGTGAAGAGATGCGAGTTCTATGTTCCCGCCTTGTATTTTGGGCCAGAAGACAAGCTGCAGCATTCTGGACCAACTGCAGTCCTGACTAACGCCAACATATAAAGAGTTACAATACACAAAGCATGGCTCAACTGTCTAAAGATTTAAAAGATTAAACTGAATAGTGATGGTGGATTCATGTTCTGGGTCCAATGGTTCTAGTCTGTAGTAAAATAAACGAAATAAGGAAAGAGGACTACCTCCAAATATGTCTGCTTCAAACTGCTGCATGCCTGAAATGTGGTTGTTCCAACAGGACAATAATGCCAAACATACAATCAAGATGGTTGTTGAATTGACAAAATGTCCCTAATCTCAGTCCAATTGGAACATAGACTGTGCCAGAATAACTGAAGTAAATTGGAACCAAAAAGAGCGGTCCAATATTAAGACAGAATGATGCCAAAAGCTTGTTGACAGCTCCAAGATGTAGCTTTAATTTAATTTGAAATACTAGAGGAGGTGTGAGTAAATGTGTAGACCCTGTGTGGGATAGAGCTAATCTACGATAAATTCACACTTGTCCACCAGACTGGCTCAAAATGTCTCATTAAAGACTGTCTCATCTCAGATTGCCATCCCAGTGATGTCGGTCACAAACATCAAAAAGACCAAGACTGCTATCCTGGTGCCAAATGCTCTGGTGATTGCCACCAAGAATGACAGAGTGAGACATCAAACGCAGCAGATTATCAAAGTTTCCTTTAAATAAATGATATTAATTAAGGCTGATGGGTGAGTAGGATTTCCTTTTCTGTTGCCACAGTACGTGTTTGTGTCCTTCCTGTCCAGAGACAACACCTACAAGTTCCTGACGTCAGTTTGTCTCGACCTAGAGGTAAGACAGAGTTATCCAAGTCTCTTGTTCCTGAGGTGAGACAGAGAAACAGGTCCTCTAGACACACAATCATGCCAGAAGTATTCACCCACCTGCCTTGACTCACATATGAACTTAAGTTACATCCTGTTTGTAATCCATAGGGTTCAATGACATTGGTCCACCCTTTGCAGCCATAACACTGTTTTGACTGTTGGTACCTTGATTAAAAAACTATTTTATACATATGTCCACATTTTCAGAAATGTATTATTATTGTTATTAAAGAAATAATGAATAGTTAATTTTTTCAAGTGAGTGGAAGTTAATTTTATTTGCACGAATCAAGTCAAAAACATTTAACTTCACATATTTCTTTAATTTAAAGAGTGCCTACAGACCATGACAATATATTATTTTTGAGTAGAGTTTTCTTGTGAAATATAGTTGCAGACCTTATCATCCTGTTTGATTTTTACAATATGTAAAGCTATATTTTACAGTTTATATTTTTTAGCCACGTATTGACATAAATTAGACATCTCAGTTTTCTTTCACAGCAAGAAAACAGGTTTGTGGTTCCACATTTTCTGTCATATGCAGTAAACTCAGTTTTAGACTTAAATACTCATCTTTATGTTTGCTATATAAGTATTTCTGCCTATGGACTGTGGCTCTATACAAAACACAAGAATTTGGACTGAAACAAACCTGTTTGCATGTTTCTATTTGAGATTTCTTCGTCTATTTCAAAGCTCTAGTTTATAGGATTTAGTGACATCTAGTGGCTCGAACTGAAAACTCATGATTTACCGTTTAAATATAAATGACAAAAAAAAGAGAAAAAGCTGTGCTAAAAACCTCAAATTAGGATCGTTTCTATAGGATTAATGTAGAAAAATGCAATGCCACAAGGTCAAAAGGTTGATGACCTCTGGCTTTTACACTTTAATGTACTGAGGACATGATTTGTATTTTGTATTTCAAATCAATTGCTGCTCACAGCTTTACAACCAGAATAAAACTAAAATAAACTAAAACACACACAAGGAAATTTTAAAACACAGTAGAAATAGCATAAAAAAATCTATTGAAGACACATAAACAACACATAAAATGCATGTATTAAAAGCCAATTTGTATAAATAACTCTTAATCTCAAACCTAAAAAGTACCAGATTTACAATAGAGTGTTAATTGGGGGAAGCTTGTTCCAGATCCTGGAAGGCAGGGATCACCCCATGGTTTGTACCTTGACCTTTGAACTCCTAAAGAACATTATCTAAAAATGAAGCACATTTTCTTTTGCATTTCTACAAAGGTGGCGCTGTTGTTGTTTTTATTAGGTAACTGTAGTACTTTAAGTTTAGTTTTTCTAGAATGCACCAATCAGAGCAAAAAAAAGCAAATAGAGTCCACAGATGAGAAAGTCAGCATTCAACATTGATCAATAAATACTAAATAATAAAACTCAGTATGTTGCACCTGCGATTTGATGTAAAAAGCCATGAAGTCTCTCAACTTGTTGCTTTACATTTTTTCTTTTTTAAATTAACTTATAAAAATGTTCAAGAGTCAGATCTGAGTCAGAATATCTGCAGGCTTGACCTCCCAAACCTGCAGCTTCTGGTTGTGTGTTGTGTTGATGTGAACAGGAGAGGAGTCCATGCAGCAGCCCTCTTCCTTCCTCGGCTGAACACAGCTTCAGAGGTCAAAGGTCGTCGCTGTCGCCTCGATTTCCTATGGTGGGTTCATGGTCACAAAGGACACAAGATCACTTTACAACCTGATCTTTGAAGGTCACAGAGGGAATCATTAGACTGTTTCGTTGTTAGTGTTTAGATGTTTGCGTGCCGTCTCCTCTCTCAAGCCTCATCATTGCAGTTTTATAGATAACTAGAGATGAGACCAGTTATCCATCCAGATCATCTCAGCCAGAGGGGTTAATCAGCTCTCCACGGGCATGGCTCATAAGACTGCAGCTTTAAAAGCGGGACGATTGAAGTGGTTAATCATTAGCTAACTGCACAAATCTATCATGAACTTGTTAGGGAATCTCCAAACCTCTAACCATCTAACAGCTCTGTACAAATGTCTCCATTTAAAAAGACCATTTTAGTTACTTTTCAGATTATGTGACACTATTGGCCTTGGTTTATTATTACCTTGACAAGAAAAAGAGAGGAGGGGAAGACATGCAAGAAATGACCCGGATTTAGGAACTGAACTTTGTTAAGGACTATCTCATCTATATATGGTGCCTCAGTTCCAACAACTGGGCCATGTGGCGCCCCAGTTTACTTTTGGTCAGAACTGTCAGAATGGAGATGTGAAGGATGGCATCTTTAGCTGTGTGTTATTCTTCTGCAGAGTACTTTTGGTGACCTGGATGAAGCCATGAGGCAGAGAAAGCAGGAGATGGAGGAAAACAGCAGCTCTGACTCACAGGCCCCAGACTATGACAAGATAACTGGTATCACCATCCATCTAATCTGTTATAATGAGTTCAAGTGGATTATTTTCCACCATATTAACTAATGTTAACAATGTAGATGCAGACTGTAATGCTTTGAAAATAAAGCATGGATAACATACAGTAGATATCAGTGACAACGTGTGGGGGTCCTGAGCTTTGCTGGGAACATCAAATGTTTGATGTGGAAAATAATAAATATTAAATACATAAATGATACAAACAGACCAAAAAGGCATTATATTCCAGAGGAATAACAGTGGGCCCAGGATGCAGCCCTGAGGCACACCACAAGTGATACAAGCTGCAGAAAAGCACATCCCCATGCTGATAGTTGGCTTTTGTTTTCAGTTTATAAGTAAAACCTGCCAAATCTTTTTCTCACAGACTTGCCCATTCCTCATTTCCTGGATGCGCTGAAACAAAAAGGGAACACATCTTCTCCAGAGCAGCAGCACAAAGTGAAGAAGCAGCATCTGAACCAGCAGAGTTCTAACAACAAGCAGCAGAACTCAAATCGTTCAAGTAAGTTTTGCTGACGTTTTAAAGGGTCTTTGGAGAACTGCTATCTGGTTGTGGAGAAACGTATAAATCTTCAGCCGCCCTATACTCTGAAAGGAATAATATCTCTACGTTTGGTATTCTAGAAAAAAATGGGTGATCATACCAGGGTTTTAGCCACATAAGTAAAGAATTCAAAAAGGGGGACCGTAGAGTGTGTTCCAACTGAAGGGGAGTCACACTCTTAACCTCCATGTTAAGGTCTACTCGGGGGTTCTAAAGGGGAGGGTCCGTCGGATGGTTGAGCCTTGGATTCAGGAACAGCAGTGTGGTTTCCGTCCTGGCCACGGACCACTGGACCAGCTCTCCACCCTCAGCAGGGTCCTGGAGGGTGCATGGGAGTTCGCCCAACCAGTCTACATGTGTTTCCTCGCGGAGTCCTGTTGGGGGTACTCCGGGAGTATGGGGTATCAGGCCCTTTGATACAGGCTGTTAGGTCCCCGCATGACCGGTGTTAGAGCTTGGTCCGCATTGCCGGCAGTAAGTCGGACTCGTTTCCGGTGAGGGTTGGACTCCGCCAAGGTTGCCCTTTGTCACTGATTCTGTTCATAATTTTTATGGACAGAATTTCTACGCGCAGCCAAGGTGTTGAGGGGATCCGTTTTGGTGGTTAGGATTGCGTCTCTGCTTTTTGTGGATAATGTGGTCCTATAGGCTTCATCAGTTCGTGATCTACACCTCTCACTGGAGCAGTTCGCAGCCGAGTGTGAAGCAGCCGGGATGAGAAGCAGTGCCTCCAGGTCCGAGGCCATGGTCTTGAGCTGGAAAAGGGTAGAGTGCCTTCTCCGGGTCGTGGGGGAGGCCCTGCCTCAAGTGGAGGAGTTCAAGTATCTTGGGGTCTTGTTCATGAAAGAGAGAAAAATGGAGTGGGAGATCAATAGACAGATTGGTGCTGCGTCAGCAGTGATGCGGGCGCTGTACCGGTCTGTCATGGTGAAGAGAGAGCTGAGTCAAAAAGCAAAACTCTCGATTTACCGTTCGATCTACGTTCCTACCCTCATCTATGGTCATGAGCTTTGGGTCATGACTGAAAGAACGAGATCACGGATACAAGCGGCCGAAATGAGTTTCCTCCACCGGGTGTCTGGGCTCTCTCTTGGAGATAGGGTGTGGACCAAATTTCAGATTTTTCAATATTGATTTTGACCAAGATAAATGTACAGTATGTTGACTAAGAAAACAAGATTAAGTAAAGCTTTGCGTGTTTTTTGTGGCCAACAGAGTCCTAAGTGGTAAAATAATGTTTCTTTATTTGTTTCCAGGCTCAGAGGTGGTGATCGACAGCAGAGTCATGAAATCAGTTCCTCTCAACACTCTGCTGATTATCTACATGTTTCTGTAAGATTCTTTCAATAATTCTTTTATCCAAATTATTTACCACATTGGTAGAATATCCTGCAGCACACTTATTAATATTCAGCACATTTCTATTTATTCTTTTACTTCTTTTACAGTTTTAAAATAAAAACAAAAACATTTTAAAATACAGCAAAAAATGCGTCTCTAATGGAAATGGTGTGCTATGACTTCTGGTGGCTGAACATTTGACAAACGTTGCCAAAGTTTGCAAAAAACCATTAAAAATTGACCCAGAAGAGAGAAAACTCAGCTGTTTATTTCCTGTCCGCCGCTATGAGGAACATGCGGATCCATCACTGGACACAGATGCTGGAGCCACACCACAGAAGGTTTTTAAAAGCAGCAGTAACTTAGTGAGTAATCAGAGACAAGGAAATGAGATGACATATTTGATCATTTTACTGATCAAATTTACAAATCTGGATGAGTAAAGATGAAGAAGGTCTGGTTGTCATAAACCAGCATGAGGAACAGGAAAGTTGACGTGATTCAACTCCACACCTTATCCTCATCTGTTCGTATCATTCTGTTAGAGTCCGTTTCATTTTCACACATGAGCCGGGCGCCTGTTTTCAGAAACTGCTTCAAAAAAATTATGCCGTAGCCTTTAGACATAAATGTTCAAATCTAGACAGTATCTGTCTGTGTGATAGTTTTAGACAGGCTGGCCGTGTGTTCCTGAAGGGCTGCAGTCACCTGGGTTTTTAGGTTCCTCAAACATATTCAAATTAAAAGCTCACGGCTGGTACTGCTTAGCAATAGTTCAGTAAAACATTCTGACTTTGCTAAAAATAACAGCCATGTTTTACTTTGTGTAGGCCACTGACACGTTTTTTACCCAACCAGATATAAGGTGGCTGTGTGTTTCACTGACAACATCCAGTAGTTCTCCATGTTGATGTTGGAAATGTCCTGCAGCCTAAGCTCTCCTAAGTGAAATATTTGGTCTCTGGTCTCTGGCATCTGGTGTGGGTCAAGTCAGATTAAATGCTTTAGCATTCTCATAACTGTTTTTACATAATCACTGTTATATGTGGGTATTCTGATTGCAGAATGTTCAGCGTACAGTGTGATGATGAGACAAGTTTGGACCCTGTGAAATATTAAGGAACGTGTAGGTTCAATCAGCCTTTATGCTGACAGTTTGATCTCCACATGAACAGTTTATACATAAAACATGCTTATTTTTATCTACTGTACTGCAAACCCAAACTCTAGTTCTCTCCCTTTGAATAAAAACACTGTGGACACTTCATCATATGGATGCCTCCAGAATGTTCTGACACTCATGGGTTAAATGGTTGGTCTTTTTCTGACTTTTCACACAGCAGCTGTCTGTTTGATGCCTGTTTTTAGTTGATGAAAACGATGCTGCAGGCTTCCCCTCCCCAGGTTTTCTTAGAAATCATTATTAGCACGTTAATTTTTTATCTCGGGTTTTCCATCATCGAATGAGTCCCAGCGTCCTAACAGGGCACACAGAATTAATCTGATGTATGTTGGATTTTGAGGCAGCAGATGCACTGATGTCCTTCTGAGGAAATGTTCTACTTCCTTCTGCCTTCACCATCTCTGTGTTCCCCTCAGCGTGTGCGTCCTGGTCTTGTCCTCCTGTTATCTGGCCTTCAGGATAGTTTCACTGGAACAGAGACTAACGATGCTCGGCTCGGTCACCGACTTCACGCTTCACGAGTGAGTTTCAGCCACAAGAATCGGAGCACATTATTCCAGAATATTCCAGAGAAACATGAAAAAATGTGTGGAAAAGACACTGGATGTGTTGGGATGTGTCTAGGGTTTAGATGAAATCTGTTATTCTGAAGTAAGGAGCACGAGTTCTGATTTATACATGTTGGTATTTGAAATGATTTAGTCTAAATCACATTATTTATATATATATATATATATATATATATATATATATATATATATATATATATATATATATATATATATATATATATATATATATATATATATATACAGGTGGTTGGACAATGAAACTGGAACACCTGGTTTTAGACCTCAATAATTTATTAGTGTGGTGTAGGGCCTCCTTTTGCGGCCAATACAGCGCCAATTCGTCTTGGGAATGACATATACAAGTCCTGCACAGTGGTCAGAGGGATTTTAAGCCATTCTTCTTGCAGGATAGTGGCCAGGTCACTACGTAATACTGGTGGAGGAAAACGTTTCCTGACTCGCTCCTCCAAAACACCCCAAAGTGGCTCAATAATATTTAGATCTGGTGACTGTGCAGACCATGGGAGATGTTCAACTTCACTTTCATGTTCATCAAACCAATCTTTCACCAGTCTTGCTGTGTGTATTGGTGCATTGTCATCCTGATACACGGCACCGCCTTCAGGATACAATGTTTGAACCATTGGATGCACATGGTCCTCAAGAATGGTTCGGTAGTCCTTGGCAGTGACGCGCCCATCTAGCACAAGTATTGGTCCAAGGGAATGCCATGATATGGCAGCCCAAACCATCACTGATCCACCCCCATGCTTCACTCTGGGCATGCAACAGTCTGGGTGGTACGCTTCTTTGGGGCTTCTCCACACCGTAACTCTCTCGGATGTGGGGAAAACAGTAAAGGTGGACTCATCAGAGGACAATACATGTTTCACATTGTCCACAGCCCAAGATTTGCGCTCCTTGCACCATTGAAACCGACGTTTGGCATTGGCATGAGTGACCAAAGCTTTGGCTATAGCAGCCCGGCCGTGTATATTGACCCTGTGGAGCTCCTGACGGACAGTTCTGGTGGAAACAGGAGAGTTGAGGTGCACATTTAATTCTGCTGTGATTTGGGCAGCCGTGGTTTTATGTTTTTTGGATACAATCCGGGTTTGCACCCGAACATCCCTTTCAGACAGCTTCCTCTTGCGTCCACAGTTAATCCTGTTGGATGTGGTTCGTCCTTCTTGGTGGTATGCTGACATTACCCTGGATACCGTGGCTCTTGATACATCACAAAGACTTGCTGTCTTGGTCACAGATGCGCCAGCAAGACGTGCACCAACAATTTGTCCTCTTTTGAACTCTGGTATGTCACCCATAATGTTGTGTGCATTTCAATATTTTGAGCCAAACTGTGCTCTTACCCTGCTAATTGAACCTTCACACTCTGCTCTTACTGGTGCAATGTGCAATCAATGAAGACTGGCTACCAGGCTGGTCCAATTTAGCCATGAAACCTCCCACACTAAAATGACAGCTGTTTCAGTTTCATCGTCCAACCTCTGAAGATACATATATATATATATATATATATATATATAAGGCTGCACGGTGGTGCAGTTGGTAGCACTGTTGCCTTGCAGCAAGAAGGTCCTGGGTTCGATTCCCGGCCGGGGGTCTTTCTGCATGGAGTTTGCATGTTCTCCCCGTGCATGGGTGGGTTCTCACTGGGTACTCCGGCTTCCTCCCACAGTCCAAAGACATGCCTGTTAGGTTAATTAGTCACTCTAAATTGCCCTTAGGTGTATGAATGAGTGTGTGCTTGGTTGTTTGTGTGTTGACCTGCGATGGACTGGCGACCTGTCCAGGGTGTACCCTGCCTCTTGCCCTTAGACTGCTGGAGATAGGCACCAGCTCCCCCGCTGACATTTCTTCTCTGCTTCAGTTAAACATCCCACAGTCCAAAGCTGCATCACTATCTCTGTCACATGACCAAATAAATACCACATGGGCAACCCTCCAGAAACACAAACATCAACAAGATGGAAATTAACATCGGTTTTTAATATTGGCCCAGTTTTACATATGGGATCAAAATGTTAATCAAAAATGACTAACATCGGTCGACACCAATGTTAGGGTAGGAAGTGTTGTATGAAGCTGTGACCCAGTTTTGGAGTTAAGAAAAGTCCTGAATCTGACTGATGACTTAATTTAAATCTTTAACTGTGGATTATTTGCTGATGCTTTTTCTTTTTTTTGGAGGATTCCCATTTCCTGTGGTGTGTTTGTGTGTTTTTCTTCCTAGAAGCAGCTTTCTTTCTCAGAGTGCTGATGTGAACCCAGAGTTCTTCTCTGAACTGCTGACCATCAACCTGCTGAAACTGGAGAAGGTTGGTCTGCCTCTTTGATCCCATTAATACCCATTATCATTAAAACCCCTTGATGATTAACAAGTTTTGACTCTAAACTTAGAACATCTATAGGGTTATATTAAGGAAGTCAGCTGATCATGCCTAGTCACTGGAAATTAGAGATCTTGTGGTTCTCTTGCAGATTTTCTGTGGCTTGTTTTCTTTGAAACAATCCACAAAATTCTCAGTTATTCTCTGCAAACATTTTTATTTGGCCAACTCACAAACCTAACTTAACAGAGGCCTGTGTTTGCATGTGGAGATAAAGCAGGAGGGTTTTTCAGAGTGAATCCTCTTACTGGGAGTGATTAAACATTTATAGTCAGTGATCTGATCAGAGAAGTGTGGCTCTATAAGAAGATCTCGTTCCTCATTCGTCAGTCTGAACTTCAGAGTAACATTAACATTTCAGGCTAAAACACCTGCAGCTGATAAATATTTAAAGTGTATAATTTACATCACTTCTTTTTTGATTAATTCCTGATTTAGCAAAAAAAAAAAACTATAGTTTTACTTATATAAAAATATAATCACTTAATACATTTCTGTGCTCCTAGCATCCTGCAAGACAAATTTGTTGAGAGGAAATCAAACCAACTGTTCTTTCAGGTGCAGAAGAACCTGCAGAGGCTGCTGGAAGAAGCTGTATGAATGTACTGGGAACCAGTAAAGAAAAACGCTGCTTACGTCATTGTAAATACACTGCTGATATTTAATTTATTCTATGCAGGTGGTACAAACTATTATCTGCATGTCATGTTTAAACCAGTAATCCCCAGTAATGAAAAGGAACAGACCTTCCAGCTACTAACACCTTCGCCTGAATGAAAAATCCACTTTCTTTCAAGTTGTCCAAATAGTGACGCCTGCTTTTAAAAACTTATTTTCACCAGAAAAAAACAAACAGTGAAGTCATCGTCTACCTCTACCTCTAAGAGGTAGAGGTTTACGGTCTACGTTCCTACCCTCACCTATGGCCATGAACTTTGGGTCATGACCAAAAGAACGAGAACCTGGATACAAGCGGCTGAAATTAGTTTCCTCTGTAGGGTGGCCGGGCACTCCCTTAGAGATAGGGTGAGGAGCTCAGCCATCCAGGAGGAGCTCTGAGTAGAGCTGCTGCTCCTCCACATCGAGAGGAGCCAGTTGAGGTGGCTCGGGCATCAATACCAGATGCCTCCTGGACGCCTTCCTCGGGAGGTGTACCAGGCATGTTCCACCGGGAGGAGGCCCAGGGGACGACCCAGGACACGCTGGAGGGACTATGTCTCTCGGCTGCCCTGGGAACCCATAAACACTTTTAGAATGACTCAAAAGACCAACCTTCAGCTGATACAACACAAAATCAGAGCTGCCTGGATCAGAGCTGGAAAACTGAGGAGTGACAGATGGGCTGGTCCCACCAAGTGCATACAATACAGCCACATACGATATATTTAAATACATGTTTTTCTAAAGATTCTAATATTAAGTAGAAAAAGGAAACACCAGGTAGTGTCACCCTTGTGTCACTGCTGCTGCTCCATGCTGCTCACTTCGCCTCCGGTTGTTTCACTCAGTGCCCTATTTACTGTAACCCTGGATTTACACTGTATCTGCTCCGGTCCGGTCCGCTGCGAAGCCCAGAGGAGCTCCAAGAACCATATGCAGATCGCTCAATAAAAGCTGGTGATAAATGCAGTAGCAAGTCCAGTTAAACTGCTTCATTTTTCATTTTATGCATCCAGATATTTTCATTTGTTTTGTTCCTTGAGTTCATTTGTTGCTCAATTTGGTGCATTTAATGTTTAATTGTTCAGTTTATAATACCTTAGTTAACCCAGTAACTGATCTAATGTTAACAACTACTAATACATACACGTGTATATATAAATATATGTGTGTATTTATTTATATAGGAAGATCTAGACTGTCTTTAGTGAATTATTTTGAAAATCTGGAAGTTCGTCCGCAGGCCGCAGCACTGGTGCTCTGCCATCTGATGACTTTCTTCTCCTGATGGTGTCTGAAATATATCTAAAGAAACATCAGATTCTTCGCTGCTGTCTATGTTGCTGCCATTGTAGCAGCAGTCAGTTTACCTGCAGGGGTTCCTCGGTGACGTTATAAATGAGCGCAACAAAATCACAAAGGAGTAGTCTGGAAATGCCTTTTTAGTGAAATTTATGACCATATATCTCAACAACCGTTAATTTCAGTGGCATAAATTTACTTTTTTAAATATTGTAACAATGTTTCCTTGTCAAAAGCACTTTAAGAACTAAAAGAATAAAATGATTTTGAATAGAATGCATTTTAAAAACATGTTAATTGACTTTGTTTCTATGGAGAGAATGTCTGCTTGTAAAACCCAACAGAATAACTTCAAAGTGGTTTGGTCTCTAATAATTGAAAACGTTACCTAGTGGCGTAGTGGGAATTGCCACCTTGGCATTGGGGGCCAGGAGGAATGGGGATGCTGGTGCCGGGGTGGTGCTGTCCCTGGGCAGACTGGGAATTTAGGTGTTTCCCTGGAGTGGCGGAGGGTCTAGCGTTGAAGTGCCGGTGATGAGGTGGGGTTCAGGTGTGAAAACCCCCTGATAGCTGTAAAAACTTTAGTTGTCGTGTTCTTGAAATTATCTAGATTATGGTGTTACTTTTTAAGTTGTTTTAGCCTACTTCATGTCGCCCAACAGGTCCTATTTGAGTGATTTCTTCATTCAGCAGAATGCCTGGGTGTAGTTATCTAATATATTTAAGTCTGACCAAAGGCAAAAGCAGAAGAAATCTGAAAGGCGTATTTACCTCTTCACAGCATTGTACATATCCTGTTGATTTTTAGTTGGCAGGTTGTTGTTTACCTCCGCTGGCAGCAATTTAACAGTTTAATGGTTGCTGGAAATCAGTCCTTGACTGGACTGAGCTGCTTTTTTACAGATGAAACAGTTTTTAATTACTTATGACATTTCAAATAGCCAAATTTCAACATTTTAAGGTCCTTATTGTTCTTTTTTCAGCTTTTTTGAATGTTTTTTTAATAAACCTTTTCCATGTTTTACTCTAACATGTTAAAGCCAGATTTATCCTGAGTTTATTTCAAACCATTTTGAAACTTGAAGCTTGTATAAATATGTATATCACTGTATTTGAGAGCTTATTTGGTAAGACTTAATGTTACATACTGGGACAATTAAGATTAAAAGTAAATGTATGCAGACAATGTGACTCTGGGATCATTTTAATGCATTAAACTGTTACAGAGACAGAACTGTAGTGATGTAATAAATCTATTGACAAATAAATGTTGTTTTTGGAAAATGATGTACTTTTGGAAAGTAGTGGTCTATTTTTGAAATAAAGGCTTATTTTGAGTTATAATTTTGAATCTTTTCTCGTGTGTTTTAAACAGCTGTGGTTTATCCGATGGTGATTTTATTTCACAGCTCTCACATTACAGGAGTGTTTGTTCTCCTACTGAGGCTTGGATTAGTTTTATTCAGATAAAATACTTGAATATAAAGCATTTATCTTTATGTTTTTGTCGTAAGGATCCAAACCTGATTCTGATCTTTTAAGAGGTTTAAGTGGAAAGTTATCCAGGCTTTCTGCAGGTCTTTGTCTGTTTTTTTAATCTAATGTTGTGGTTTGATGCAGGACAACTTTAAGTAAATTTGAACAGATTGTCCTTATATCTACATCATAGGTTGTTTTTTGTTAACCCAGTATGAGGCCCTCAAACACATGCTCCGTGGGTACGTTTTAATTTTAATTACCTGATAAACATGTTAAAAACATCTTCAGGTGGGCTGGTGACAAACTGTTGATTAAAGGAAGAAATTGCTGATGTTTCTTGAAAGATTTGATTATTTCTGTCAGATTTATAACTTACCGAAGACATTTATTCTGCCTTTGATCTGAGAAAATGATCAAAAACTAGAAAGAGTAGAGAGAAAGTGGCCAATGAGAAACTCTTTACCACAAAGTGCTAGTGGAAGAAGCAGTTCAGCTAAATGATTGCCAGGAGGTGTTCTGGTGGAGTTATCAGAATTTCCAAAACTAAGGATATGGCTGTTAATCCTCGGCTGTTTGAGCAGGGTTTTCCTGGAGGTTGCGCGTCTTTCCAGGGTCGTTCCTAATACCTCCTGACCTCACTGCCACTTGGAGACTGGCTGATGATTAGTGTCTGTGCAGCAAGTATAGCTGGAGAATCTTTAACCTCATGTGATTCTCAGAATAAAACATTATTTTTAAACCTGGGTTCACTTTCTTTCTCCTTACGTTCAACCAACAAACATTAAAACGTTAATTACCAACAAAAAAAAAATCTGAAACCTGAACTTTGGAAATTTTAAAAGATTCTAGTAAAAATTTCAACCTATAACCTAAAAATGTATCTGAAATAGTTTTTGACAAAATACAATTTATAGCTATCTTTTCAAAATATATTTAAAATGAATTTAATGCCAGCATCGCACTTGGAAAGGTTGGAGCTGATAAAGGAAAAAGGTTCCAGCATATGCAAAATGGAGGAGTTCTGGAAGATTCTCCAATCAGTACAGAGGTCCAGGTTTAGCAATAAATGGAGAGGAAATTTGTCAGGAGTCTATTGCTCCATGTTTGCATCCCAGCCTATTTTGAGAAGGATTCAGGGAATTTGTGCATAGAGAACAAAGCTGGAAAGCATTGCTGGAGGACCTTTGATCCCTCAGGTAGCCCTGCATGTACTATGATCGGTATATCCACATTCGACTCAGGAGATCCTTGGAAAACCGTTGTCATTAGCACAGTGGGTTGCTGCAACAAGAAATGTAAGCCATTTCTGCATGAGTCAAGAAGGAAACCATCTATGAGGTCTGCACAGAAACCTGGACGGGTTCTCTGAACAAGAACTCACCTGAAATGGCCAAAAAGACAGAGGACATGTCTTCTGTGGACAGATAAGTGCACACTTGCCCTGGACGACTGAAAAAGAGCATCCATACCATTCTCAAAGTTGGAAAACCAGCATCTGTAATGGGATGAACTGAAAATGCAGAGGATGATACTCGAATTTAGGAATAACTTGTGCTTCCATCAATTTTCCATCTTTCCTGAAGGTTTATGGTCATTCGGGCCTCTTTCTGCATGTTTTCCAACACTGTGGCTTTAGATATGCAGAGTGCGAACTTGACTGACCTGCCGGATAAGAATAAGAGAATCGAAAAGAACTATTGAGCTCCTGAAATCTGGTAGTTTGATCTGGTAAAATAATTTGATAACACGGGGAGAAAGATTCCTCTGAAAAACTGGAAGTATCCTTAATTCATAAAAAAATTATTAAAAATGTCATTAAAATGGAGATGACAGAACAAAATTGTTAACAGTAATGCTGGTCAGAGAAGAGACTGAAGGTATAAAAACTTCCAGCTTTCAAACACCAGATGTCGCTGCCTGGCTTGTGACCCTTCCGTAGTATTTAATCAGCAGCTGCCTCCCTCTCAAATCCATCAAAAACGGCTCAAAATAATTAACAGAGGAGAATCAGACTGTAAAACAGGGACTCTAACTATATATTGTCAGGATAATCATAATAAAGCAATCGGGTTTGTAACAGTGGTTCTGCAACACTTGGTTTACAAATGAATTCCACGAAATAAAGTCATTTATCTCTAAAATGGGAAAACATAAAGCGTGTAAACAGTCAGAGCAGGTTTCTGCCATTGTGGATTTGTTGTTCAGTGTTTGGCTTCAGCATCAGGAGCTGTGGCACAGAAAGCAGCTGTTGTTCTCTGTATGCTAATACTGCTGCTGTCTCCCTGCATGAGGGCCTGTGTGAATGTCACAATGTTTCGCCGATAACAAATGGCTTTGTTTAAAACGCACACATGCATAGACTTGTGCATCAAATCTGCAAGATTTTGTCAAATATTCTAATTTTCCTGCTGGTTTCAAAGGCTAAACTATTAAATAGATGTGTTTTCAGCAACAGTTATATGGATTATTTTCTCAAGTTATGCGACAATTTATATTTGATAAATTAATTTGTTTCTGGGCCAAAATCTGGGCGTAATGGAGCTTGATCCCTCTCTTCATGTCTCCTGCGCAGTGTTGCCTCCGTGCTGAGGGAGGAGGAGACACACTGAGTTGACAATAAACCGTTTGAAACAGACGGAGAGACGCGCAGGGAGAGCGGCAGAGTTGGTGTTCTTTACGCACGGATTGCTCACATCGCCGCTGTGCGTCCTGGCGCATCCATCCGGAGCTCACCAGGGGAGAGAAAAATATTTTTAATTCGTATCTTATGTCAGACATCGGATTTCTGTCTAAACTCAGCTTGTATGACGACATGTTCATATGAAATTAAACCGTTGATTTTGAAGCAGGAGATCTTTGAAAACTTGAAAAGTTTTCCTCGGCGCACCTCCGTCACTGATCATTGTTTAAATCATGTCGGAAAGAAAACCCTCTCTGAGGGCCGGCGGCCCCTCTCAGAGCCGCTTCCAGGTGGATGTGGTGACGGAGGGATCATCCACACCGGTCCCGGCTCCTGCCCCGGGCTCCGCTGATGGATCCAGGGGTCCTCCTGAGGAATCCAAGGGCCGCTTCAAGGTGGTGGGCTTCATGGACCCGGGCGGCCTGGGCACTGCCACGGACATCGGGCCCCCTCCGGATGTTTTCCACGAGCCGGACGCGACAAAGAGCGACTCAGTGAGCCTCCACTCCACGGGCACCGGGCAGACCCACATCTCTGACTCCCACTCCAACACCTACTACATGCGGACCTTCGGGCACAACACCATCGACGCGGTGCCCAACATCGAGTTCTACCGGCAGACCTGTGCGCCTTTCGGGGAGAAACTCACCAGACCGTCGCTGTCGGAGCTGCACGATGAACTCGATAAAGTAACAATGATCAGTTTACCTTAAAATGAAATGAATTTTAATTGTAGTTAAATTTGATTTTATTTGCACACAAAATACAGAAAACCTACTGAACTTAATACACAACACTTACATTCAATATAGCATTTTCAGCTGAACAAAAATAAAATTTTACTCATCGAGAAGTTATTAAGTTATTGATTAACTGCAAAGATTGTTATAGCGGTTTCTAGAAAAAAAAAAAAAGAAATGATCAGCCGGATAACAGAGAGAAACATTTAAGACTAATAGAATAATAAAAACCATACAGACTGGAAACAGGCATCTAGGTCTAAGCAGTGCTTCGTAAAAATATTTATATCCTTAAACTTTTTCACATTTTGTGCAGTTAAACATCTGTGTATTTTGGGGGGCTTATTGTGACAGAGAAACAGAAAGTTGAGCATATTTGTGAAGTGGAAAGATGCTTTTTACTTTTTTAAGTAAAAATCTGAAAAGTGTGGCACGCATTTATCCTAAGCATCTTTTACTCTCTGATACTCCTAAATAAAATCCAGTGCAACATTCTGAAGTTCCCTAATTAGTAAACAGGGTCCAACTGTGTGTAAATTAATCTCAGTCTAACAGCAGCGGTTCTGTTTCTGGCCTCAGAGGTTTGTTAGAGAACAACCAGCATCGTGAAGACCAAGGAACACAGGAGACAGTTCAGGGAGAACGTTGTGGAGAAATTTAAAGCAGGGTTAGGTTCTAGAACAACAAATCAAGCTTTGAAGATCTTCTAGAGCTTGGGTCATACCATCATCTGAACATGGAGAGAGGATGGACCAACTGCTGACCTACCAGGATATGGACGTCCACCTAAACTGACAGTAAAGAGAGCATTAATCAGAGAAGAAGTCAAGATGTACACGGTAACTCTGGAGGAGCTGGAGAGATCAAGAACTCCAGTGGAACAATTGTTGACAGGACAACTATTCGTTGTGCACTTAAAGAAGACAGACATAGGAAGTCCAGTTCACAGTCTGCATCAGGTCATGTAGGAGACACAACAAAGTTGTGGAAGAAGGTTTTCTGATGAGACCAAAACTCAACTTTTTGGCCAACATGAAAACACGCATGGGGTGGCAGCATCATGCTGTGGGAGTGTTTTTTCTACACTGGAATAGCAAAACTGGTCATCACCAGAACAACAACAACAACATTAGAGCACTCGGAAGTATTGGCACCTCTGGTACAGATGTGTATGCAGCCTTAAAATAAATACATCCCTTACTGCAGCTGCAACCTCTGAAAATTCAACCTAAAATAATCAGACATGAAGAAATAATTGCTTCTTACAAAGTCACTGGTCATCACTTGACCCTTGGCCGTTACAAAGTCATTATTATATCATTCAGCTGTTGTTTCACACCAGACTAAGTGGAAGTGTTTGCTGCTAAAAACCGAGTTTCATCTGATCACACGGGTCCAATTAAAGTCCCAGAAGAGTTCAGCAAACCCAAAATGTTTTTATGTTTGTGATGGTAGGACAGAAAAGGCTTTATTTCTTGTGTGCCTCTGAAATAACTGGCAGGGTCGCAAGATCGGTGAGCTTTGGAGATTTTTTGGCACAACAAATGTAGAACCTGATCCAGCCTAGAGACCATCAGGGTCGTCGCTATACCACAAAGTCAAACTGTAAGAAAAAAATACTTCATACTCAATACTATTTTTAATACTGCAAAATAAAGGCAGAGGGTTCTTTTTAATAAAAACATTGATATATTTTTTAATGTTCTAATTAGTGCAAAACCAATAGTTAGCAGGCAAGTAAGGACACTACTTAGTAGAAGGGGTAATATCTATGATGAAGTGTGCACCTTTAGCTGTTGAACAAGCTGCTGGGAAACCAGGATCTGCTCCATACTAATGTGTTCATTAACTTGTCATTTTTTGTGCTTCTGCTGATTCTTGCATGAAGTTTTCTTTGATGGCATCATAGGTTAGCCAGGGTTAGATTCCAGTCTCGTCAGGTTCAGTCTGCATCTTCAGAAAAACCTAATAAAACAGTTTAAAGGTGAAATTCTTTTTACTTATTTCATATTACCAGTAGCTACTTTACTGCTGAACAGATCATTATTATGAATATATTTTTTTTATTTTTAATTAAATAATAATTAGGTCTGTTAAGTGTTGTTCTGAGAATACCAGCCTAATAAGGCGGTGGTATGACGACAATAGAGAAAAGGGTGAGTCAAGCTCTGGCGTTACTGAAACTCTGCACACACGGAATAAACTCACACAATTTCTTAAAAATACAAGAATTTATTAACAAAAATAATTAAACTCAAAGTAAAACATATTTCAATTAACAAACTCTTTACTATGCTAGAACAATCCAACTAAACTACCAAGCAGAATGGAAGAATAAGAAATACCAGTGAACTATATGCAAATGGGGAACAAGGGAACCAAAGCTTAAAATGGTTCAAAACCATGACCAATAAAGTGATGCAACATTACCGTTCAATGTTATTTATGTTTGAGAACCAAGGATTGTTCTGAGGAAATTAAGTTAAGTTAGTCTTGGAACGAACTTAGGCAATAATTGCCATACCTTCAAACCACCACTAACAATGCAAGATCAGATAAAACATTATTATTATTATGAATGGTGTTTAATTAGCTGCCTTTATTTAGTTAAATAATACTTAAGCAAATATTATGAAGTAAATATGAAAATAATATTTAAGGATACATTATTTAGAATAAGAACCAAACCTTTCTGGATAACTGAGTCTTAATTGTGTTTAATTAGCTGTCACATTTAGTAAAATAATAATTCAGCTCTGACTCCTTCTCTTCCTGGTCTGAGCTGAAAGTAGGTTAATGTGATTTATTTTGAAGGTTCCAGAAAGGTTCATACTGGTCTTTGAACTGTACAGAGTCATGTTCATCTATGTTGTAACCCATGACTGGGGTCCCAAAAGTATCTATTGTCAAACATGTTTAAAACATGGCTGTTGTAGAAACAGGAGCTTCACTGACCTTTCTAAATGCCTCACATATGTCAAAGTATCTGTGTTTAGGATGCTTACACCAGGTTTGTGGTGCTAGTCAGCCTTGTAGCCTCCACTTTGCAGCACAGCTTTTCGACTTATGAGCATCCTTCAGCTTTCCTGTCGCCTGTGAGGCAGATGAACTCCAGCCAACATGTTTCCCTTTTCGACTAAAGACGGTCATAAAAGCTCTGCTCCGAGTGTTCTTGCCATGTTACGACTGTTTGTGACGTCCAGCACCAGCTCACTGATATGACTGTCTGCCATCACCCTTTAAGTAAGCTTCTGCAGTGAAGGGAATGGTTTGAGTGTCTTTGTGTTTGCAGCGATTCAGTGTGAAATTGTGTGATAGCTTAGGGAGAGGAAAATGGCTCAGTACATGTCCGTTTTGATTTAATTAAATGGGTCTCTATGTCACGTCATATTTATACTCCAGGGAAACGAAAAGTCATCAATCACTGATTAAAATTACTTTCTTACTTCCCAATACGCCTGAACATTTTTCTGATATTTTTCCTCTTTGTTCTTCTGTCAGGAGCCCTTTGAGGACAACGGCGAAGAGCCATCGGCAGCCGAGGAGGCCGCAGCTCTAATGGCAAAGGAGGCAAAAGGAGGAGTTGTCAAGTTTGGTTGGATTAAGGGAGTCGTGGTTAGTGTTTCTTGGCCTTTTGATACGTGAGGACAGGTGAAGTCTTAAATGTACTCAGGGGAAGTCTTAAACATGGACCGTATAGGTCAGTCCCTATATCAGAGCAAAAAGCAAATCAAAGTTTGGAGAGATGCTGTGTGTGATGCTGTGCAAAGTGTGAGCAGTAGTCATATTAATCTTTAGACATGACCACAGTCCCACCATCATGAATGTGTGTTTCAGGTTCGTTGTATGCTGAATATCTGGGGTGTGATGCTCTTCATCAGAATGTCCTGGATTGTTGGACAGGCTGGAATCGGTGGGTGAAACTCTCTCAGTCAGACCAGACTAATGTTGGATCTAATGTGGTTAATCTTTCAAACTTCATTAATGGATTATAACACTTTTGCTGTTTTTGTGAAACAGGCCTTACCATCGGGATCATCTTCATGGCCACTGTGGTCACCACCATCACTGGCCTGTCTACTTCAGCAATAGCAACAAATGGCTTTGTACGAGGAGGTGAGAAACCTGACCCACAGGAAATCTTCATCAGTCATGTCAGTTTCAGCAGTGTAACTACATCTGAACTCTGGGGATAATCTGTTTTCCAGTTGTTTTAGTGTGGTGTCCTCCTACAGTTTTATACCCGCGTTCTAGTGCAATCTGATTTACTGGTAGAATATACAGTCACAGGTTCTGTATTGACCATATCTAAAATCAAATATGTGATTTTTTGCTGACTCTAGGATTAAAATAAGTAAGATATTTTTGCATCTAGACATCAAGGTTGCAAAAACTTACCAAGGAGACTGAAAGTAATATATGGGATAAACAGGAAAAGGCTGTAATGTAAAACACTGAATGTTGGCTCTTAACAAGGATTTCAAATATCGTTGGGGAAGATATATGTTAGCATAATCGGTAATAAAACAACCAGATTTCATTAAAGTACACTTGAGTATATCTATGCTGACCTGCACATAGCACACTCCTCACTAGGGCTGCACAATATATCCTCGTCGCAACATCGGTGTGTGCAATATTCACATGACAAAGGAGTGTATGGAGTGCAATAATTGTTGCCTAATATTCCAAATGCTATGAACTTATGAGCCAGTTTGACAGAGTCTCTGGGCAGAAAATGCTCACATGGGACACTAATGACCTTACGCAGAAGGTTAAAGGTCACAGAGTGATGGAAGCACTGATGAGAAATAGAGGAAAGAAGAAAACAGGCAGATTTCAGACCTGAAATCATCATCACAATATTTGCCAATATTATCCTCGTGGATAGATGGTCTAATATCGTCCAGCACTGCTCATTCATGCATGGCTATAGGGGCCATGACCCCTACATCCACTGTGCAGTCCTCCATCAAATGCAGATGATGTCTAAAACCCTGGACTACTGAGGCCACATTTCTCCTGAATGACCTGATGGGCCCCAGGAAGAGGCCACTGCCTGAAAGCTAAAAATGCTGAAGCTACGCCTGGAAGGGTTGAGTAAAGATTCCTGATTTACATGGTAAATGGGACTTTTTTAAGTGGGAGTGGGGGCTCCATAGATTTAACATTTTAAATGTTTTTATTATTATTATTATTAGAAGGTGGTGTCATTTCACTTAATTTTGAAAGGTTTGGTTAAATTAGAGAAGGATTTGATTTGCAAGGAGCTGGCGTGACTACAACAGGTACCAAAGGGCACAGAAGCAAAAGCTAGAGAAGGCTGAAGATCAGCAGAGTCAGAGGATGTCTCTGTCATAAAACAGCGGTACCGGCACTAAATGGAGTTTAATAGAGTTCAAGTTGTGGGTTTGAACAAGGCTAAGTGGTCATAGTGTGCAACTTCCTGGTGTTTGGTAGTCACAACGGCCTGATGTTGGAGCTACTGGCTATGTGAACAGATCCGCAAAAACATGATCATACCATGTTTAACACCGTGTTCATGCATAACTAAGTTAAACTGGTGCTTAACTTCTTTTGTATTTTTTAAATTACTCTTAATATGTATAGAAGCCTTAAAAACCATATAAGGCAACCATTCAGTCCGGCTCAGATCCTTAGAATTTAATTACTATGAGCTTTACCTAAATATTTCAACCAGTCTGCCAACAAATAAACAGCTAGTTTGGGAATATCTTGACGACACACGGAGAAGGTTTACAACAAGTTTTCTCCGTAGATTCCATCCCAGGATGGGTCAGATTAGCAGGGCTTTTTTCAAAGCCAAATCCTGTTTTATTTTAAGGAATCTCACCTTTAAAATAAAGATAATTCTTATTATTCAAAGTTTTGATTTTGGTATTTTCTGATAATTTCATATTTCGGTAAACAACTTCAGTGTAACTAGGACTGTTGCACAATCGTGCAAACTTGGAGTACCAGACATTCAGTGGTAAATAAAAACATTTTTAAACATGTGTTCTGATGTTAAACTGTTAAAGCCATGATGGTATTTTTTGTGTGTGTTGAAAATAGTTGAACAAGAGAATTTGCTAAATACTGACCCTACCTTTACTCAGCAGACCTAATGGTGTCTAAGACATTAAGAAGGTCAGAACATGCACCAGCTTTTATTTGATGAGGCTCACCTGTTGTTGGATAATGTTGGTTTTCAGGTGGAGCGTACTACCTGATCTCCAGAAGTCTGGGTCCAGAGTTTGGAGGATCTATTGGTCTCATCTTTGCCTTCGCCAATGCAGTGGCTGTGGCCATGTATGTCATAGGGTTTGCGGAGACGGTTGTTGAGATGCTCGGTGTAAGAAACATGCTAATTTAATGAGAAAATCTCTTGTCTGGTAAAAACTAAATCTAGAATAAAACAATAAAACTATGTTTTTTTGCAGGACGTTGATGCTCTGATGACTGATGAGCTGAATGACATTCGTATCGTCGGGACTCTGACCATCATACTGTTGTTGGGAATCTCTGTTGCTGGGATGGAGTGGGAGGCTAAGGTATAAATTTGGTGTAATAGAAATTATGTACCAAAACTGGTCTGTTTTTAAATTTTTTCTGTCCAACTAAAGTAACTATGATGCTGTCTGTTTTAACTTCGAAGTTGGATTTTGAAACTTTCCCACAAATAAAGGATCATTCTATACAAGAATAAATAGTTTTAAAACATGGATCTGGCCCATACAATATATATTTTCTACAGTGTAAACAAGGATTTAGTTCATGTTCATGTTTCTGGAAAGAACTACCATTTAAATGACTAAAACAGATTACTTATTAATTAATTGGTATTCACTGTTCACCAATTCAACCAGAACTATTTCCTATAATCAGTTTTTTGTTATATTTTTATAATATTGTATGATTATTCTACCCATTTGAGATTTTGAAAAGAAAGTTGAAGGCCTGATAAATGGCGTTTTTTAAACTAGATGAGCACAGATCAGACATACCGTCTCAGACGTCCTGCTATCCTGATCTTCCTTCTACTCGCTGCCTGGTCGGCCTTTCTCTTGTTTAGGAGTTTCCTCCAGAACGTCGTTTCACGTCCCCGTTACTGGATGAAAACCCATGTCGTCACCGTTTCCCATGTGACTTATACACGGTCCCTCTTTAAATCTCCTGTTTTCTTTTCAGGGTTTGCTGTCTTTACCAGCTGCTCCTACTTTCCTCAAAATCACGCTCTGGTGTATCCTAGCAATGCTGAAAGACGACACTTCTGATTGAAAAAATCAGGTTGAAAAACGTTCAAAAATTCAGGCAACTGAATGGGCAGCAAACGTGCCCTTTGAACCGCGGTTTATCCTTTTCTGTTATAAATCCACTTCACTGACTTAGAAACACGTAGGACGGAGTATTAGGGCCAGGCTATGAAATTCTTTTTTTTTTAATTACCAGAATAAAGTTGTAACATTACGAGAACAAAGTAATCCCAGCTCTTTTCCACAAAACAAGCAATTTATTTCAAAGTCCGTGTGGTTCTTTCTTTGAAACAGACACAGTAATATGCACAATCGTTTCAAAGTCCTGATAGTGGTACTAATTTGATGCTAATGTGCTAAAAGATGAAGAATGTCCTTATTTGTGAAGCCGATACTAAAGTATAACTTCACAAGTTGCTCAACATTCCTTGTTTCCTTTTTTGCAAGAGTTCTCATAAAAATTTCAACTTTATTCTTGTAATATTCCGACTTTATTCTCATAATTTGAACTAACCTGTTCGCTTTATCATACATCTTTGTAAAGGTTACCTTTGCTAACTTGGAGCCCATGTTTTTCCATCAGGTAAAATGTATATTTACTAAAACATTCGACATCTACCGAATTAATAAAATTATAACTAGACTGAACTTCACTCTGCATTTAGCGCTGATTAGCTAAAGTAGTCATGCCAGAGCTGAAACAGCAGACAATCAACGAGCTAAAAGCGGATCGTTTGGATTAAATTCTCTTGCATAAAGCTGCATTAGGTGTTTGATTAGGCTACTACATAAAATATATTAGCTCTAGGGTTTTGGTTAAAACCACCTGCTGTAGTTGCTCATGCAGTTCTGTAATTAAAGCTGAAAAAGTATTTTGCTTTTCTTCTCTCTGGATCCATCAGGCTCAGATTGTCCTCTTGGTAATCCTGTTGGCAGCCATTGCTAACTACTTTTTGGGCACCTTCATTCCAGTAGAAAACAAGGAGCCCAAAGGATTCTTCGGATACAACAGTAAGCTTACAATCCCATGGTCCCTACATGCTAACAATCCTCTTGGGGTTTGTTTAATTTTGGTTTAATCATTATCCCAGACTTTATATTACTCTTTTTTTGACTGTCCTGTTTTTCAGCTGCAATCCTCTTTGAGAACTTCGGCCCAGATTTTAGAGATGAGGAGACGTTTTTTTCTGTGTTTGCGATTTTCTTCCCTGCTGCCACTGGGATCCTAGCAGGGGCCAACATCTCTGGTGACCTTGCTGTGCGTTTTTACCTTATAATATAAATATATTAGTCTTTTACAAATGTTGGGTGGTTTTTCTACTATATACCTATCTGGTGTGCTCCAAGGCTCTGTGCTGGGGCCCACAAAAGATAAATTAACTAGTTTTGCTTTTAGAGATTTTATGAGGATCATTAAGATCAGGCATTGACTTAAATTACTTCATAGTTTGGTAATCATCCTATTTCTGGCATTTATCCTTCACAATCTTTGTCTGAACACATTAAATTGTGCTGGTTTATAAAATGCACAAATTAAATGTGAACACTTTTATGTCTCTCTGACATTAGGACCCTCAGTCTGCGATCCCTAAAGGAACCTTGCTGGCCATCCTCATCACAGGCATCACCTACGTGGCTGTCGCCATTTCTGCAGGTCCATACAAAACACAAGTTTAACAGTTTTATGCTCTTCACTCTAAATTCTGTTAAAGACCATTGTGACTTTTTAGTGGCAGCAGATCTAATGTTGAGCTAGAATGAAATTAATTACATTGTTTTATAATTTTTCTATTATGTTCAAAACTGGCTTTCTTTTAAACGTTTGTGTTCAAAATCAAAGCAAAATTCAAGTGAAATGTCGACAATGAGATCATAAAGGCCTAATGGTCGATTGATGTTGCTTCTGGTCCAATTTGCTGTTTTCTCTCTCTCAGGTTCTTCTACTGTGAGAGATGCGACTGGAGACCACAATGACACAGTGAGCGACACAATCAACTGCACAGACGCCGCCTGCACGCTGGGCTACGACTTCTCCATTTGCAAGGAAGGAGGCTGCAAGTATGGCCTGATGAACGACTTTCAGGTAAAAACCCGCAGGACTCGCCAGACTGGCCCTCGAATGTCCTTAACTAGGGTCACATTTTGGATTTGCATGAGGCTGGGTGGGTATATTGTGCAATAACCCGACATGTGGAGTGTGCTGATGTCACAATGGCCGGATGTAGGACCCAGTTGGTATTCGAGGGCACCAGCACCATTCATGAAGGCCCCAGTTGTGCCTATCATCCAGAGAAAGGTACCTAACTTCCTCCGACAACCCAGTATCCTCTACAGCCAGACTCCCGCTTCTCTGCTCCATGTGTAGGCATCCATTAAAGTGCCTTTCTCAAGGGCACATCCACATGTGGTGAGGAAAGCTGGAGGGTGAATCTGATCTAAGCTGGCTTTAGTTCCTGAATATACCAAAATTCAATCTTATCATAGTTACTTTAATGTAAGTTATGCAGACATTTAAACCACATATTTCTTATTACTTTTAAGACAGAAACAGTTGTTTTATTAAACCCATCCATCCATCCATCCATTTTCTTCCGCTTATCTGGGGTCGGGCCGCGGGGGCAGCAGCCTAAGCAGAGAGACCCAGACTTGCCGCTTGTATCCATGATCTCGTTTTTTTGGTCATGACTCAAAGCTGATGACCGTAGATGAGGGTAGGAATGTAGATCAACCGTTAAATCAAGAGCCTCGCTTTCTGACTCAGCTCTCTCTTCACCACGACAGACCGGTACAGCGCCCACATCATTGCTGATGCACCACCGATCCGTCTATCGATCTTCCACTCCATTTTTCCCTCTTTCGTGAACAAGACCCCAAGATACTTGAACTCCTCTACTTGAGGCGGGAACCCCCCCGACCCGGAGAAGACACTCTACCCTTTTCTGGCTCAAGACCATGGTCTCGGACTTGGAGGCACTGATTCTCATCCCGGCTGCTTCACACTAGGCTCTGAACTGCTCCACGTAGATTACGAGTGTTTTATTGAATACATTTTTGAATTTGGCTCTAATAAGCTGATAAATAATGAAAACCAAAATTTTTGGGGGGTTTACCTCTTTTAACATCCTGTTTGCTGTTTGTGGGAACAAGATACACTTTGGTTCTTGATTAACATGTTTGTTACAAATTCAGTTGTTTTAAGCTTTTCTAAATTATTGCCCTGACCATAGACTTGAGCAAATGTTGGTGACTATTCCTCTGGTCATTTCCTGATTTACGAGGATTAACATCCATCTGCCTTAGTAAATTGACATGTTTTTGTGTTTTTCCCATTTTAAAGAGTGGCTAAGAGAAAAGGTCTCCCATCATATGTATACCCCAGGTAAACAGGAAGTTGTGGATTTATAATTAAAAGTTCCTTCACGGTCTAAAAAACTTAGAAAAGTAAACTATGAAAAACATTCCAGTTATATTTATTTTGAAGCAAGAGCTGGGGCTGACGATGAGAATGGCATCAGTGATTTTATAAAAATAATTATTTAGTTGTGCAGGATTGTTTTCCCCACCAAATAAATGAATTCAAATCAAATGTTTGATTTTAGGTTCAGATTTTGCTACAGCAATAAAAGATTATTCTATTTTAGGTAAATTATTCATCTTTACCCAGGATGCTAGTGAGCGTGTGAGATCTTTTAGTGTCGATTGCTGTTTGGTGGAGTGCAGGACTTTCTGGACAAGATATATAGGTGCATCTCAAAAAATTTGAATATCATTAAAAGTTCAATATTTTTTGTCTCTCATTTAAGCCAATGAAACTTACAGGGGTTGGACAATGAAACTGAAACACCTGTCATTTTAGTGTGGGAGGTTTCATGGCTAAATTGGACCAGCCTGGTAGCCAGTCTTCATTGATTGCACATTGCACCAGTAAGAGCAGAGTGTGAAGGTTCAATTAGCAGGGTAAGAGCACAGTTTTGCTCAAAATATTGAAATGCACACAACATTATGGGTGACATACCAGAGTTCAAAAGAGGACAAATTGTTGGTGCACGTCTTGCTGGCGCATCTGTGACCAAGACAGCAAGTCTTTGTGATGTATCAAGAGCCACGGTATCCAGGGTAATGTCAGCATACCACCAAGAAGGACGAACCACATCCAACAGGATTAACTGTGGACGCAAGAGGAAGCTGTCTGAAAGGGATGTTCGGGTGCTAACCCGGATTGTATCCAAAAAACATAAAACCACGGCTGCCCAAATCACGGCAGAATTAAATGTGCACCTCAACTCTCCTGTTTCCACCAGAACTGTTCGTCGGGAGCTCCACAGGGTCAATATACACGGCCAGGCTGCTATAGCCAAACCTTTGGTCACTCATGCCAATGCCAAACGTCGGTTTCAATGGTGCAAGGAGCGCAAATATTGGGCTGTGGACAATGTGAAACATGTATTGTTCTCTGATGAGTCCACCTTTACTGTTTTCCCCACATCTGGGAGAGTTACGGTGTGGATAAGTCCCAAAGAAGCGTACCACCCAGACTGTTGCATGCCCAGAATGAAGCATGGGGGTGGATCAGTGATGGTTTGGGCTGCCATATCATGGCATTCCCTTGGCCCAATACTTGTGCTAGATGGGCGCGTCATTGCCAAGGACAACCGAACCATTCTTGAGGACCATGTGCATCCAATGGTTCAAACATTTTATCCTGAAGGCGGTGCCGTGTATCAGGATGACAATGCACCAATACACACAGCAAGACTGGTGAAAGATTGGTTTGATGAACATGAAAGTGAAGTTGAACATCTCTCATGGCCTGCACAGTCACCAGATCTAAATATTATTGAGCCACTTTGGGGTGTTTTGGAGGAGCGAGTCAGGAAACGTTTTCCTCCACCAGTATCACATAGTGACCTGGCCATTATCCTGGAAGAAGAATGGCTTAAAATCCCTCTGACCACTGTGCAGGACTTGTATATGTCATTCCCAAGACGAATTGACGCTGTATTGGCCGCAAAAGGAGGCCCTACACCATACTAATAAATTATTGTGGTCTAAAACCAGGTGTTTCAGTTTCATTGTCCAACCCCTGTATATATTATATAGATTCACGAGTGAAATATTTCAAGACTTTATTTCTTGTAATTTTGATGATTATAGCTTACAGATAATGAAAACCCAAAATTCTGTGTCTCAGCTTATTAGAATATTGTGAAAAAATCGACAGCATATTAATAAAAAGTTGAGTGAGAGGAAAAACTGTGGTAGGAGAAGGTGCCACAGCAACAGGGATGACTGCAGCCTTGAGACGATTTTCAACCAAAATCCATTTAGGAATTTGGGAGAGCTTCACCAGGAGTGGACTGAGGCTGGAGTCAACACATTAAGAACCACAACACACAGATGGATGCTACACATGGGCTACAAGCGTCTTACCTGGGCTGAGGAGAAAAAAAGTCCTCTTTTCAGAAAAAATTACAGTTTGCATTTCATTTGGAAATCAAGAGTCTGGAGGAAGAGTGGAGCGGCCCAAAATCTACGTTGCTTGAAGTCCATTGTGAAGTTTCCACAGTCAGTGATGGTTTGGGTGCCATGTCATCTGTTGGTTCTGGTCCACTGGGTTTTTTGAAGTTCACAGTCAGCCCGGCCACCTACCAGAAAGCTTTAGAGCACTTCATGTTTCCTTCTGCTGACAGGCTTTATGGAGATGCTGATTTCATTTTTCAGCAGGACTTGGTAGCGGCCCTCACTGATAAAGGTACCAAGAGTTGGGTTAGTAACCATGGTGGTACTGTGCTTGATTGGCAAGCAAACTGGGCTGACCAGGACCCCATAGAGAACCTATGGTGTACTGTCAAGAGGAAGATGAGAGACACCAGAACCAACAATGAAGATGACCCAAAGGCAGCAATCAAAGCAACCTGGGCTTCCAGAACACCTCAGCAGAACCACAGGCTGATCGCCTCCATGCCACGCTGCACTGATGCAGTAATTCATCCAAAAGGAGCCCAGACCAAGTATTGAGTGCATAGAAATTAACATATTTTCCAGAAGCCTGACATTTTGGGTTTTTATTCTCTGTAAATCAGAATCACCAAAATTACAAGAAACACAGGCTTCAAATATTTCAGTAATGTATAATGAATCTAGTAGAATAATTAAAAGAGCCACAAAATATATAAACTTATTCTTGCAATTTATATAGTTTGATTTGTTGGAATAACAGCTTGTTGCATTAAAAAAGACAAAACTGGAGCACAGCTCCTATTGGTCACTGATTACATCAGAATATTTTGTCATATTTCTAAGCTAATCACAAATAAAGTAAAATCTAACTTATACAGTCCAACATATTACGGGGAAAAGTCATTTGTGTTGATATTCGACTGCAAAGCATCAGAAAAGCTTGAGAATGTGTGTTACATAAAGGCCACAGAGTGGACAGAGCGTGACGTGCATCAACACACCCACACTCATTGTTTTATACCGGAGACCCACTCTCCCTCTGGCTGGTGGTGCCTCCGTGTCAGGACACCACGCTGTCCCACTTCCCAGCGTCCAAACACGTCACAGCTGTCCACACACCCTAATCCGCCACTGGATTAACAGCAGATTACCATCATTATGTCTGATGTTGTAGAAAACCATATGATTTCTAAGTTCATCAGAACTGTAAAGTTTCATCTGTTCCAACTTTCCAACTTTAGTTAGCACCTGCAAGATGTTAGACTGATGCAGTAAGGCTGCTTCTCGGGTGAGAATGTGAACATATCCTCAGACTGTGTGTGTGTGTGTGTGTGTGTGTGTGTGTGTGTTAGAAACAGAGCTGCTCTCAGCATCATGCAGAGAGCAGAACAAAGATAATAGCATCTGTTGTTCTGAGTCACAAGATTCCTGCTGGTCTGACCAGAATGAGAGCATTGAGAGCCTCCACCTCCGCTCACATCCAGCTCACTGACACTGATATCACTGAGCGCGTGCACCAACTCACACTGAGGCAGCAGCTTCTGTGTTCAGGACGTTTCTGAAGTAAAACACTTGTTTAGTGATGGGACAGACCCTAATCTGTAGTATCCCAGTTATCAGGGGATGAAGCTGTGCAGACTGATGGGTCCAAGGATCCAGCACCACAACGAACTGAAGCATCCTGAAATTCATCTGAGCAACTTTTTCACATCAGCATCAGTTTATCAGTGATGATCCTCATGGCCTTTTAAAGACAGGTGGGAATGCAGGGTTACCCTGGATCTGAACGTAATCTCTTCTCTAGAATCAGGTTTGGTCGTTTCTAAAACTGATTAAACCAGGAAAACTGATTTTTCTGTTTCTGAAACAGCTCTCAGGTCTGTTAAATGAAAAAGAGCAAATCTGGATGAATTAATTCCTGTTAGTGCCAATAAATACCACGTCCTACTGGATTGTTTTAAGGTTTGATGAGATGCCAGACAGTTCTCCAGGTCCCTCAAGGATTCCTGCATTTGTTTAGTGAAGGTAAAAGGTTTGTGTCTGTTTTATCCAGGTGATGAGTCTGGTTTCGTACTTTGGTCCTCTGATCACTGCAGGGATTTTTTCAGCGACTTTGTCTTCAGCTTTAGCCTCACTGGTCAGCGCGCCCAAAGTCTTCCAGGTCAGAGACAAACCTTGTCATTTTATTTTGACTTATTTTCTTGCAATTTTTTGTCATACCTTATTTAATTATATATATATATATATATATATATATATATATATATATATAAATAAAGGGAACACTCAAATAACACATCCTAGATCTGAAGGAATGAAATATTCTCATTGAATACTTTGTTCTGTACAAAGCTGAATGTGCTGACAACAAAATCACACAAAAATCATCAATGGAAATCAAATTTATTAACCAATGGAGGCCTGGATTTGGAGTCACACACAAATTTAAGGTGGAAAAAAAAACTACAGGCTGATCCAACTTTGATGTAATGTCCTTAAAACAAGTCAAAATGAGGCTCAGTATTGTGTGTGGCCTCCACGTACCTGAATGACCTCCCTACAACGCCTGGGCATGCTCCTGATGAGACCAAGGATGGTCTCCTGAGGGATCTCCTCCCAGACCTGGACTAAAGCATCCTCCAACTCCTGGACAGTCTGTGGTGCAACGTGACGTTGGTGGATGGAGCGAGTCTTGATGTCCCAGATGTGCTCAATCCGATTCAGGTCTGGGGAACGGGCGGGCCAGTCCATAGCTTCAATGTCTTCATCTTGCAGGAACTGCTGACACACTCCAGCCACATGAGGTCTAGCATTGTCCTGCATTAGGAGGAACCCAGGGCCAACCGCACCAGCATATGGTCTCACAAGGGGTCTAAAGATCTCATCTCGGTACCTAATGGCAGTCAGGCTACCTCTGGCGAGCACAGAAATGTCACCCCACACCATTACTGACCCACTGCCAAACCGGTCATGCTGAAGGATGTTGCAGGCAGCAGATCCCTCTCCACGGTGTCTCCAGACTCTGTCACGTCTGTCACATGTGATCAGAGTGAACCTGCTTTCATCTGTGAAGAGCACAGGGCACCAGTGGCGAATTTGCCAATCCTGGTGTTCTCTGGCAAATGCCAAGCGTCCTGCACGGTGTTGGGCTGTGAGCACAACCCCCATTTGTGGACGTCGGGCCCTCATACCATCCTGATGGAGTCGGTTTCTAACCGTTTGTGCAGACACATGCACATTTGTGGCCTGCTGGAGGTCATTTTGCAGGGCTCTGGCAGTGCTCCTCCTGTTCCTCCTTGCACAAAGGTGGAGGAAGCGGTCCTGCTGCTGGGTTGTTGCCCTCCTACGGCCTCCTCCACGTTTCCTGGTAGCGCCTCCAGGCTCTGGACACTACGCTGACAGACACAGCAAACCTTCTTGCCACAGCTCTCATTGATCTGCCATCCTGGATGAGCTGCACTACCTGAGCCACTTGTGTGGGTTGTAGAGTCCGTCTCATGCTACCACGAGTGTGAAAGCACCACCAACATTCAAAAGTGACCAAAACATCAGCCAGAAAGCATAGGTACTGAGAAGTGGTCTGTGGTCCCCACCTGCAGAACCACACCTTTATTGAGTGTGTCTTGCTAATCGCCAAAGATTTCCCCCTGTTGTCTTTTCCATTTGAACAACAGCTGTGAAACTGATTGTCAATCAGTGTTGCTTCCTAAGTGGACAGTTTGATTTCACAGAAGTTTGATTTACTTGGAGTTATTTTGTGTTGTTTAAATGTTCCCTTTATTTTTATGAGCCGTGTATAAATATATATAAATATTTATTTATTTACTGTATTTTATCCTGTTTTATTTTTCATTGTTTTCTTAGTTTAGTGATGTATAAATCGTTTTCAGATAGTTTTTTATATTATGTTGAGGCTATGTATTTATATTTATTTTGATGTTTTATTTCATTTTATTTCTGTGTCATTTCCTCATCTCTCCGCCTGCTTCACATTATTACTGTTTCATCAGAAGATGCCACCATTTCTCTGTACCTTCAAGGGGCAGTTCCACCTTTAAGAATATGTTTTATTTGATCATCTAATTATGTTTCAAGCATAGAAAAAAATGGTTCAAATCAAGTGTTGTTATTTCATGGTTTGTTTCCTGCTTAAATAATATAATAATGTAATTGTGAAACTCCCCTGAACTAATTGAAGATTCGAAGCCACTTTGTGAAACTAAGAACCTAACTACAGCTGTTGCCACTTCAGGCTCTCTGTAAGGACAACATCTATCCTGGGCTGGGAATTTTTGCAAAGGGATATGGTAAAAACAACGAGCCTCTTCGTGGATATGCCCTGACCTTCTGCATCGGCCTTGCCTTCATCCTCATTGGTGGGCAGCAGAGCTTAAACCTCTCAGTTAAAAATATAACAAATAAAAGTATACAAAGGCAATGAATCTCTCTGTCTCTGTCCGCTCAGCCGAGCTGAACATCATTGCTCCAATCATCTCCAACTTCTTCCTGGCCTCTTATGCTCTCATAAACTTCTCAGTCTTCCACGCCTCCCTGGCCAACTCTCCAGGTAAACCCTGAGAAATATCAAAAACATTGGTCCAACATCATCTGGTCATATTGTTTGGGAACTGATCTATTAGGAATATTCTGTCTGTCTTACTGGAACATCTCCAGATGTGCAGAGTCCATCAAGTAAAATATTATTTCTGTAGAAAATCCTCGGGGTTGCTGTTTTTTGTTTTCTCCACAGGGTGGCGTCCAAGCTTCAAATACTACAACATGTGGGTTTCTCTGGCTGGGGCCATCCTGTGCTGTGTTGTGATGTTTGTCATCAACTGGTGGGCCGCCCTCGTCACCCTGCTCATCATCCTCGCTCTCTACATCTACGTCAGCTACAAGAAACCAGGTGAGAAACATTGCCTAAAACATTCACCATCAGTAGAAACATCTCTGAAGAAACATGTAAAAACTTATGTAGAGGTTCTGTTCGCTGTGTGGACAGAGGTAAAGATGTAAAATAGTATCTATGAGCAACACACGGTGTTGTACATGTTACCATATTATTCCATCATGGCTGCCTCCATAGTACCCATACCATTTCATCATCTTTGATCGGCACTTTCTGAGTTAAGATGTGAGTTAGCCTGCAAAATTTAGCCTTTCTAATTTAAAATGACAAACATGAAGGGACTTTAATGTGGACTTTGAAAATGAACCTCAATGGTTCTCTTAGATTATAGCTGATGGGGTTGAAGAATTAACTTAGATGTAGGATTTCCTGGCAGAAGCTGCATTGTCACACCTAAAACGTTCTCTGAGGCTTTTCATTTGATTAACTACACCTACTGTAACACATGAACATCCTGGAGGACTGTTTCTTGCAGCTCTGCCTTGTTATTTCGCTACTGTCTGATAAACAGTCTCAGTCTGCTGAACCTCGCTGCACTGACCTGTTGTTTCCCGTAGATGTGAACTGGGGTTCCTCCACTCAGGCTCTGATCTACAACCAGGCTCTGACACACTGTCTCAGTCTCTCCAGTGTTGAGGACCACGTCAAAAACTTCAGGTCTTATCCCGAAAATTTACAGCTTGACATAAAATCTTCAATGTTTTTTTAAAGTTCGAACGTTTTTCCTTGAAGCATTTCCTTCCTTTCCAGCACAGAAGCTGTGAGTGTAAAATAAAAAGCCTTTAGGTTTACTTTCTAGATCCAAATCAGAATCTTAAGGAAAAATGATTGTTGCAACGTTGCTGTTTTTTTAGGCCGCAGTGTTTGGTGCTGGCTGGTTATCCAAATTCCCGCCCGGCGCTGCTGCAGTTGGTTCATTCTTTCACCAAGAACATCAGCCTCATGGTCTGCGGCAACGTCAGGACGGTACGTTCTGGAGCAATCGTCCAGCAGTAATGATTTGATGCAACAGTTTCTCCAACCAGCAACTGCGTCTCTTCCTCTTCCTCCAGGTGTCCCGCCGGCCAAACTTTAAGGACCTTTCCCAGGATTACGTTCGGTCTCGGCGCTGGCTGATTAAAAAACGGATCAAAGCCTTTTATACTCCTGTTTTTGCAGACAACCTGAGGCATGGGGCGCAGTTGCTCCTCCAGGTATAGAGGCTGGCAAGTTCACCTCCAAACACTCATTTCAGATCTGAAGAGTGGATTACATACCTGCAGATCATCTCTTTATCACGACCTCTTTTCTTCAGGCGGTTGGTTTGGGTCGTCTGAAGCCCAACACGCTGGTCATGGGTTTCAAAAACAACTGGAGTGACGGAAACATGAGAGACGTGGAGAATTACATCAACACAATACAGTGAGGACTGAACCGCCTTACAGTAACACCCACCAACATTTCACACAAAATAGTTTTATCTTAAACAAAACAGCAGGTTGAAATGTAATAAGTTATTAACTGGAAATCATATGCATCAAAAATCTCCATCCATTCGTTGTCTTGATCCTAAACGAGGTCGGGTCCTGTGGGCCATCCCTTTCCTCTCCTGCTCATCTTGGGGGCCAAAAGGGAAATGTAGTTTCTCCAGCGAGTCCTAGACCTCCCAAGGGTTCTCTTTCAGTGGAACGGGCTCTGAAAACCTCCAACTAAGGCATCCTGATCATATACCAGAACCAACTGACTATTTGATACTAAGAAGCAGGGGCTCTACTCTCCCCTGAATGACTGAGCTTCTCAGTTTAAGTCCAGCCAGGCCATTAAGGAAGCTAATTTCAGCTGCTTGTATCCTGGATGTTGTCCTGTTGGTCATGATCCATATTTCTTGACCACAGGGCTGACCTGCACTACACCACTGCTGTCTCTAACGTTTATCCCTCAGACTGGAGGATGGATTATTTACAGCTGCCAGCTCACCCACAGTATGTGCACCAGCAAGTAATAGGCTGTCTAGTTATTGTTTATGAGCATCTCTATAGAAATGTTTCTTAATCCAGCTGAAGAACACCGTACCTGTGACCTTCCATGTCCCAAAAACTCACTGCACAATCTCAGGTGGTGAGCCCATCTGGAGGATTCCTTCTGGCTGTAGCGCCCTCATGGAGCACCCCCAGGCATTGCCCCGGGTGGGTGCCCCGCTCTCTCTGTTCAACAGGAGGTTCACCTCTTGGAGAGGTCTGTCCTCAACAAGTACGTGTAATGTGATGTAGTCTGACCCCTCCTCAGACGTCAGTTTGCTCGGGGGCACGCTACCAGGATTCAGAGCCCCAGACAACACAGACCCCCAGATCATGGTGGTACTCCAACAGGTTGAGCCATCTTACCCCAAGTGGAAGAGTTTTTAGTATCCTGGTCTCTTGTTCATGAATGATGGCAGGAAGGAGCAGGAAATGGACTGGGTTCACCTCTGCAGGAATGATGGTGTTCCTCCAATCTGTCATGGTGAAGAAAGAGCTGAGCCAGAAGCAAAGCTCTAGATTTACTGGTCCGTCTACATTCCATCTTACCTGTTGTCTTGAAATATGGATCATGTCCAAAAGAACGAGGTCCCAGATACAAGCGCCCAAAAAGAGCTTCTCTGTAGGGTGGCCAGACTCAGCCTTAGAGACAGGGTGAGGAGCTCCGCCATCTGAGGTGAGTTCGAAGTAAAGTCGCTAAAAGACTCAGTTAAGGTGTTTGGGCCTCCCTTGGGAGTTTTTTCTGGGCATGTCTCACTGGGAGGAGACCCTGATAAGACCCAGAAATCGCTGGAGGGATCATAGGGGAAGAAAGATGTTTTGAAGTGATTTCTGAGGATATTTCTCACATAAACGTTTGGTTTTCATTAGAAGCTCCCAATCTTTGCAGCATCACCGGTTTGATCTACTGACTTTGGGAAGTCCTGCGGATTGCTGCTTCTTTTCCTTTTTCCCGACCGTTCTCTCTCTTTTTGCAACTATTTTATGTAAAGTTACTATGTTAGGATACAGAAAATGATCTTTGTTCTCAAGTAGCAGATAAATGAAGGTTCTAACTAATTAACCAACTGTAGCCCTCCTAACTAATCACTACAATAGAGGTTTGTTTTTAGAAGCACAGTAAAATGACTTTTCTTTGCCAGGTTTGCTCTGTGATTAACAGGATCTTTTACATTGCAGCGATGCCTTTGACCTGCAGTTTGGAGTGGTGATCCTCAGGCTACTGGATGGGCTGGACATTTCCCACATTCCAGGACAAGGTTCATCTGTATTTTTAGTGTAAATAAATACATTTTCAAGGTCTGACAACTTTACGTTTTCTCCAAATTCATATCCTCAATCCCTCTATGTTTTTCCAAGAGTACAAAGCATCAAAAAAACCAAAACTCATCTTAAACTTCTGAAGTTCATTCTGTCTGAAGCAGTCTCCCTAAAACCCAACTTCAAATTGAGACATGACTGAAACATAGAGGTTTTTATCTGTTTCTGCTGCAGATGAGCTGCTGTCGTCCAGTGAGAAACCACCAAAGGAAAGTAAAGATGTTCTGATTTCCGTCAGTCCAGCTAAAGACTCGGACTCAGAATCCTGTCCATCAAAGACCCACAGCAACCAGAGCAGCCCGCTCATCATAAGAGGTAGAGGGAAACCTGGACGGCTGCTTTTAATGACCGATAATCCCAGTTTGATTTTATAGTTAAACACGTCCTCCTGCAGCTACAGAGACCAAATGTCCTCTGAGTCTGACTGACCAGCGTCTTCTGGAGAGCAGCCAGATGTTTAAGAAGAAACAGGGTAAAGGAACCATCGACGTGTGGTGGCTGTTTGATGACGGAGGTCAGTTTGCATAGATTCATTTCTTCAGAACCTTTAAAAGATATCAGCAAAAAATTAAAATACACATTCCAATAAAGACCTGCAGAGACTCTGGAAACCTGTTGATTAAAACCACTTTAAAAGATTACAAGAAAGTCTGTTTGGAAGGAAAATAGAAAGAAACACAGAGTCAGCTGTTTGTTATCGAATAGAAACAGGATAGAAAGGAATAGAATTGAATAGAAATATCCTTTATTGTCCCTCAGTGGGGAAATTCAGGTGTCCAGCAGCAAAGTGAAAGCTGATTGAAGTATGTAGTTTCACATCAGGTAAAAATAAAATAACAAAAAATATGAAACAAGACTCTGCACATAAAGGGCAATTTAAGAAAATGAGAAACATAAGAAATAAATACTGTGTAGTTATTAAAAGCAGCACACCCCAGTTCAAAACAATTGTGCAACTGATTAGCATTATCAAAATGTGCAAAGTGTATAAATTGTGCATTACAAACCAAAAACAGACTATTTACAAGAAATGAGAAAAACTGCAAACGACCGCAGGGATGGATGGCCAAGATGAACTAGAACCAGATAAAAAAGAAGCTGAGAAGACTCAACCACTCTATACAGCGAGACTCTGTCAGCAGTAAGTTTATAATGCATTGGTCAGTCTTCTTCTTCTTTCTGCTGCTCCTTCACAGCAGACAACCCGCCTCCATGTCACCCTAGTCTGTTATAGTCGGTTACTATTTTAACTTTTATTTTAATCATTGTTTTTTAAATCATCTAATCACGTTGAGATTTTGAGCATTTAAAGTGCAGTACTAGAAAAATGTATTATTATTATCCGTTCCATCTTCAGCCCAACCATCTCCATGCTGGCCTCTGGATGCTGGACCTCCAGCATTGTAACCCCATGTGACACAGTCCTATAAGGTTCTCTGCATGTTACTGAAACGTTCTGTTTCAAGTGAGCAAATGTTTCTTTAATTCTTCTGGAAATGGCCAACCGAAGAAACAAACAGAGAAAACACTCGGTGCAGACACCAGCGTACCTCTTTGTTGGTGTTTTTGCTTCCAGGTCTGACTCTGCTGATCCCCTACCTGCTGACCACAAGGAGCAAATGGGGTGACTGCAGGATCCGAGTCTTCATCGGTGGAAAGATCAACCGAATTGACCACGACCGCCGAGTGTGAGTCCTTGTCTGATGTCTTCTGTCCCACCAACACCAGCCGTGAGGATTTCTGCGTCTACTGTCCCAAAAAGCTACAAAATGCTTGTTGTTTGTGTCTCCACAGGATGGCCACGTTGCTCAACAGGTTCAGAATTGACTTCTCTGACATCAACGTTCTTGGAGATATCAACGTGAAACCCAAAAAACACAAGTAAGACCCAAAATGTCTCCTGCTCCTCCTCCTCAGGTTTCCTGAGATCCATCCTAATGGATTTTGGTCTCTTATTTGATGATAACCTATCTGGCAGGTCTTCATTATGTGACCATGAGTTCAATCACAAGAAAGATTCAATTTGCGTCTAATTCATAGCTCCTGGTGAGAAAAACTATGTAGGTTTTCCTGAATATGTGATATCGGTCCCATAAATGAAGGAATGAGGGTTAAAGTGCACATCTGCAGGGTTCATATCTGTGATATTTTCATAAATAGGTCTACATGCATCTGTTAATAACTGTGCCGTCTGACAGTAAGCTGAGTTTTAAGGAGCTGATCGAGCCGTACCGGCTGAAGGAGGACGACATGGAGCAGGAGGCTGCAGAGAGGCTGAAGGCCCAGGAGCCTTGGAGGATCACCGACAACGAACTGGAGCTCTACAAAGCCAAGGTTTACTCTTACAGCTTTTATGAACTTTGACCCTGATCAACAACTGAATTCATTTGTGTAACAAAGATCAATTTCTGGTTTCCCTTATAGACAAACCGTCAGATCCGACTGAACGAGCTTCTGAAGGAACACTCCAGTTTAGCCAAACTAATTGTGGTGTAAGAACTTCACTCCTTCAGCTCCCTATGAGAAAAATGAACCAATTTATTCCCCTTGTTTTACTGAACATTGTGTTATAATGTCAGGCTTTCTGCTTGATCATATATTTCAGCGCCAAAGTAAATCATAGCTGAATTTATGAGTAAGCTATTGTGCATCCCTGATTGTATTTTTGAAAGTTTTTGTTGAATATGAGGATGTAATTTAATATAAATTATAATTTATTTGTCTGTGAGCAGAAGCATGCCTTTGGCCAGGAAGGGCACCGTGTCTAGCGCCCTCTACATGTGCTGGCTGGAGACGCTGTCCAAAGACCTCCCTCCGCTGCTGCTGGTCCGAGGAAACCACCAGAGCGTCCTCACCTTTTACTCATAACACACACACACACACGGTGTGTGTGTGCATCTGAGTTCATTTATTACAGCTTTACATCTGCACAACACAGAAACATGATCAGACTTGATTTGAGTAGATTGTTGATGGTTCTCCTTAACCAGCTTACTCTAATATAAAGCTGTATATTTATTAGCTTTGTGTGATTTGATTGAAGACGAATTTAATTAATTATGGTCAAAATTTAATTCTAAGATCTCTAAATAGATGTTTTTCAGAATGTGTGCTCGTATTTAGGTTTTCAGTTACCTTTTATTTGTTTGAATTCCATATTGCCAAACATTGTTTTTCCTTTATAATAATTTTGTAATTTTTTTGTAAATTTTAATAAAATTAACAAAACATGTGCATTGTTTGTCTTGTTCTTAGATACCTTTTTAAATCCTGGTTTAGGTAACTGATCTGGTACTGAGGTTTCACACCTGTTAAAGGTGCAACTAGAACCTGTAGTTATTGTTCTTCAGCAGGAGATCCATCCATGTGTTGTCTATACCCACATATCCTTGATGGGTCATGGGGGGGCTGGTTCCTATGTCATTGGACTAGAGTTGAGGTCCACCCTGGACAGGTCAACAGTCCATCACAAGGCAACACAGAGACACACAGGGCAAACGTAAATGCAATTAACAGTCATATGGGAGAAAGCTGGAGTACCCAGAGAGAAACCATGCATGCATGGACAGAACATGCAGAAAGACCTCAGGCAGAGATTTGAACCCAAGACCTTCTTGCTTCAACACAACAGTGCTAATAAACTGCACCACTGTGCCTCCACGCAGTCGCAGTTTTTATATCTAATTTTAGGTTGACTCTATAAACTCTTTAATTTCACAAAGGTACAAAATGCTCTTTTTCTGCTCGTCCAAGATTGGGTCACTGGGATAAAATAGGTCCAGGAGGGAAACCCAGACTTCCTTTTCCCCAGCAATACTATCCAGCTTATTCTGGAGTATCTCAAAGTATTCCCACGCCAGAAGAGATAAGGTTATCGGTCTGCCCTAAGGTCTCGTCCCAGTGGCATGTGCTTGACAAACAGAAGAAAAAGAAAGGCATCCCGATCAGATGCCAGAACCACCTCAACTGACTAATTTTGATGCAGTGGAGCAGTGGCTCCACTCTGCGTTCATCGCCCCATCTGTTTCAGTTTGGAGCCTTATTTTGTTACAACGTAGACAGACCAGCAAATCGTGAGCTTTGCTTTCTGCCTCACCCCTTTCTCCACCTTGATAGACCAGATTAATACCATGACCCCACAGACCACACTCAATGTGTCTATCCATCTCCTCCATCCTATGGGGTGCTGTTTGTAAAGTTACAAATCCAAAATTGACAGCAGTAATTTGGGTTATATAGCCTGTCATAGGAGAAAACAAAATGGGGGTTCAAGTCACCATGTATTTCATACATTTATAAATGTCACAGTTCCAAAGTCAATATTTATTTAGAAAGTTAAATATTTTGTTTGTAAAACGAAAAGAACTCGAAATTACTACGGTGCAGGCAGCTGCTGAACGCCTCACGTTTCCTGTGTTGCTCTTGAACGCAGCTCGTCGCTGTTTATTCAACAGCGGAAAGGTGACTTAGAGGAGAAGAAGGTGAGCGGATGAACTTTTACTTGTAGATTAAATTACAGGCGGTTAATTCCTGGAGTTAAAGTCTGGATAAACCGTGAAGCTTCTACAGCTTGTGTCATTGTGACCAAACGGGTTAATGTTGCAGAAAAAACGGTGAAATATGTCTAAGAGGTCTTTAAGACACATGAACTAAGCCTGAACCGTCAACAGGAAACCATTCCCGGTTTATTAAAGCCGAAACACGCTCGTTATCAGGGTCAGTTTTATAACACCGTGAATATTTGATGGGCGGGGCTCCAAATTGATTGACACCGCTCTGGTCCAATAGGAGAGAGAGAAAATATTTAAAGGCCCAGAGTACCTTTAACTTTTATTTCAGCTTTGGACTGGATTTAAAGGTGCAACTAAAAATATTAAATATCGTGGAAAATTTTAATTATCACAGTAACTCACGTATAGTTGCATTTTAAACAGAGTGTTTGTGAATTTTTCCTTTATTTTGATGATTCTGGCTTACAGCGAATGGAAACTCAAATTTCAGTTTCTCATAAAAATATTACAATAAAAACAAGGAAAATGTTGTAGGAGTTTTGTTACAGAAATGTTATGTATGTTATGACCTTGACATTTATGGGGAAAATTGTAGAATGGGAAGTTGAGTGAAAGGAAAAGGATTTTGAAGCAGTACTCATTAAAGAGCTTAACCTCTTGTAACCCAAGGCGTTTTTGTGAAGTTTTTGCTCAAAATTACATGGCCAAATGTAATTGAGTTTTTCTCAGCAATTATAAACTCTACAGCAACTCTACAGTTGTTCTCAGCAATTACAAACTATTTAAATAAGCTTGGTGTCAAATTAAAAGGTGACACTCTGGAGATTTAATTAGAAGTGTAAATATTACAGCTATTGTTTCAGAGATAATGAGGATGGCACACAGAAAAAAATGAAGATTTTTTCGCTCGTCAGAATTTTTCCTGCATTGTACAGTATATAAACCTTTTAGAAATATCATAAAGAAGGCTACAAACTTTAGAAACCCCTAAATCCACTTGTGGACATTACCTGTGCAAAGTTTCATGCAGCTGAGGTAAACTAAAGCAAAGTTACAGAGGTTTTAGTAAAGAGATTCGTAGGTGTTTTTCCTTTTGGCACCATATGGCACATTTCGGCACAATTCGACGCCATCTGCAAAAGTGGAGATTTCTTGTGTTTTTACTTGAAAAATGTAATACACTACTTTTACATGTCTAAATTTTTAAAAATAATTTTCAATAGAACAAGAAAATGCTATGTTGAATCATACTGGAGCACATTTATTGAACAGGACGCACCAGTGTAAAAATAAAATCAATCTTGGCAATAAAATACGTAACAGCATCGCTAAAAATAAAATAACATCAATTTATTGACAACTAGGAATGAATGTATCTGTTCACAACACCTTTGTTTACCGGGCAGGTGGGGGTGGGTGTGTCGGCCAATTACAGATGCAGACATTTCCATTTATTACACCACGAAGCACTAGTTTAAAAAGAAAATCAATCTTTAAACGTATTTCGCAATAAACCTAAAATAAGATACCTTTCAAGCGGCAGAACTACGTAATCCAGCTCATCATTGATCTTGCCGGGATAAATAAGCTCTTCGTCTTCAGATGAGGAATCCTCTGCACAGACTGCAGTACCGCAGTCCATTGTAATTAGGTCCAAAGCTTCAGCGATGGTGTAAAACTTTGGGCGAGAGGCCACAGCGCATAAACAGCCAGAGGTAGGAAGGTCCGGTGCGCAACAGCTGTAGCGACTGCGCCTTGCGCGACAGCGTGCTCAGTGTTTATACTAACAACCTGCATTACGCACGCCAATAACTCAAGTTTGGATTGGCCAAATTGCACAAATGACCCCTCCTTTTCATCCTTAGAGCCAGTAGAGTAAAGTAATCTCCACGTCTTTCACGTAAATCCCACCAATCAGGAAGCAGAGGCCGAGAGGTCCGGTAAATCCATTTTGTAGAGTGCGTTTACTTCCTGCATTTTTCTGATTCAACTGCCTGTAGTTTTAACTGTGTTTGATCTTCGTAGAAATGGTTTATATCAGCTTTTAGCCAAGAGTCTGATGTTTCAGAGGATACCACACATGTCTATGTTTAAGCAAGGGAAGTTGGAGCAATAAACCAGGAGGGGGGGTGGGCTTAAGAGGCTAAGGTAGATTCCCAGAATGTGCACAGTTGCTGGAGTTGGTACATCATGAGCCACCACCCATGAACGCATCCAGTACAAGCGCTACAACTGTCATAATCCTTGTTTTAATCCACTCCCGAACCAGACACATCAGAAGTGTCTCACCTGGTCTGAGGAGAAAAGGGACCTGGCTGTTGTTGAGTGGTCCAAAGTCCCCTTTTCAGATGAAAAGCAGTTTTACATTTCATTAGGAAATCAATGTCCCAGAGAAGAGTGGAGAGACACAGAATCCAAGTTGCTTGAGGTCTAGTGAGTCAGTGATGATTTGGGAAGCCTGCTGATGGTCCACTGTGTTTTATCATTTTCAAAGACAGTGCAGACATCTACCAAAAACATTTAGAGCACTTCCTGCTGATATCCTCCATGCCACACTTCACCGATGCAGTAATTCATGCAATGGAGCCCTGTCCAATACTGTGCATCATTGGTTCTCAATCCTGGTCCTCAGGATGCCATGTCCTTCATATTTCAGATGTGTCTCTGCTCCAGCACATGATTCACATGAGTGTATTACCTCCTCAGCTGCCATCAAGTGCTACTGAAGCCTATTAATCACCCATTCCTTTAGGTCAGGTGTGTTGGAGCAGGAAAACACATAAAACATGCAGAACAGTGGGCCTGAGGACCAGGAATGAGAACCACTGCTGTATAGGGATATGGTTTTCAGTTCGTCCACATTTCTGTATTAAAAATATCTTTTATTGGTCTGACGTCATCTTAAAATTTTCTAATAAACTGAATTCACTTTGGGGCATCATTTAAAAGGAACAGAGATAAATTTTATCACTCCCATTGGGGAAATTTGACTCTGTATAAAATCCAATTTTTTATTTTTTAAACTGAAAAATTACTTAGAAAATTGTATCCTAATTTATTGAGATGTGGCTGCATATTTAATTCCACAAAAGTCCAGCAGCATTTAGTGTCCTCAAAGTTTTTTAATATTACTGAATAGAAGAATAAGTTGAAGAAGAAGTTGTTACCAAGATTAGCACAGGCGATTTACATCTAATAGAAGGTTCTTTGTAATTACCAGATGACGAGCCTGCAGCTAAGCTCAAAGGAGGAGATGGTGGAGAAGTTTCTGGACACCGCAGCAAGAGGAGACTTGTCCCAGGTTTCCACCCTTCTGTCCAACGCCCCTTCACTTATCAATGAAACGGGATACAGTGGCTGGACGGCGCTGATGCTTGCAGCTCGTAACGGCCACCACCATGTGGTGGAGAAGCTGCTGTCGCTCGGGTAACATGCTCCTCCTACATCTGCAATAATGATGATTCCATATTCAGGTGATAAAGACTTTAGAGCAGTGAGATCTGTTTGTCTTCACCTGATGATAGTAGAAAAACGTGTTTAAATCTAAGTTGACACATGCTTTGGATCAACAGGGCAGAATTGAACAGGCTCAAAAACTGAAACATAAATTAAAACAAAAGCGATTTATTGTCCGAGTAGGTACATGTTGATAGCAGTTACTTCTTCAGTTCAAGAACAAAATAATGTTTAAAATACTGTATAATTGAGGTGTGCACTGTAAAAAGACCAATGAGATTCTCATGTTAAAACAAATCTAACTCCTTTTGTTTTTTGTTCTTTAGTTGTGACAAGTTCTCCGTTAACAGTTCATCCCAGACTGCTTACGATATCGCCAAGTTCTGGGGTCACAGACACATCGCCAACCTGCTGAGCCGCTCAGCCGATGGCTGCGGACGAATCCTGCCGGCCGCCGATCTCAGCCCGCAGGAAAACTACTTTGGTAGAGAGACGCTGGACCGGCTGAGTAGAAAGAGAACCGACAAGGTCTGGCTAGAGACCAAACAGAGCGACTCAGACACCATCTACCTCCTGTTCTCCAACCTCAGCCCCATGGTCAGCACGTCCCAGGAGGACAACAGTGAAGGGGTACGACCCTGGGAGCTATCATTGCTGGGGTTGTTTTCAGTTAAAGCTGCAGCTGTTATGCCAGCGTTTGTAGTTTCTCTAATACAACATGTGTCGATGAGGTGTCAAAATATGATGCCATATGGCACAGAAATTTACCTCTTTAATGATCCACTATATACTTCATCAAAGGTTCATCATAGTAATACAAGTATTTTAAAAATGTTTTATTCTTTATCTGTTGAAATCAACTAAAATGAACTGGTGTTAGCTGATTCACCAAGCTAACACTAACATTAGTAAGCTAAAGCAAACTTAACATAGCTAACCTCTGATTTTCAGATTAGTGCAAAATGCTGAAACACAATAATTCCCCAGAAAACTGTTTTCCTCCTCTGTTTCGACTACAGCCTTTTCACTAGTAGTAATGAAACTATATTTAAAACAATTTTAGTCTGGTCTAAGCAACTACTGCTAATGGTAGTAAGCTGGCTGTAATGCTGGAAGTTATAAGGTTAATGCTAACAAAGCTGGCCACAGCTAGCTACTGGAATTTTAAGATTCCTTGAAAACGTCCAACAATAATTCCAGAATTGTTTCCCTTTTCCTCAACTGGGGGGACCTCAGAAATAATGAGCAACATGAGAAAAAAGAACATATTTACAACAATTTAACCAGGATTTAAAAAGCTATTACTGATGCTAGTTAACTGGCTGCATTTGTTTGCTTGTCTTGGGGTTAGGGGCAGCATAAAGTCAAGGCAAAAATGTTTGAGAAAGTAGTCCTCTGTCACTTTGTATTAAACAACTCAAAGCTGCAGTGCCTGGTCGGTGGCGGACTGTTTAAGGTGTGATATCCAGCATGCATTTTCAAACCTCTTTTACCCCCAAGCGTCAAAACGTTTGATAAAACTCTCTCTGGCTTCAGTCCGTTAATCTGTTCAAAGTCTGTTCAGATGCCAGTTGATGTGATGCACCGCTGTTCTCCGAGAGTTAGCAGGCTACCGCAAACATAGCATGCTAACATCCACAGCTGCAGTGACATATGAGATAATTAGCTAAGCTGCTAATGAAACCATATTTAAAACCAAGAATACTGACTCTACAGAGGCTAATGCTAACATTAGCTTGCAGACTGCAGTGTTAGCAGTCCGGAAACTTAGCATGGAAACACTAATGTCCACAGCTAATTATTTTAGCATTCAGACTTTTTGAAAATGTTTAAGCATAACAGAATTCCACCTGGGTTTTGTCTACCTTTGCATTACCTGTGCGATGTAAATATTTCTTCAGTAAATGGCTCCTGAAACCAAATTAAAATAAATTTAAATAGCTACTGCTAACACTAGCTAGCAACCTCCAGTGTTAGCAATTTAGAAGTCAGCTTGCTAAAGCTGATTTTCAAAGCTAAATGTATTTAAACAAAAACATTCCTCTGTTATTCACCTCAGATGTAACGTAGGTGTGCCTTCTCAAGTTTCTCAAGTTTGTTCAGGCAACGAGGAAATGTGAATATTGCAGATAATTATGAAGTACGACATAATTATTATTTAAATCAGGTTGCTGGACAATTTGGGTCAGTTAAATCTCTGTGTAGTATACATGAAGAGTGAGTAGGTGAACATTTTGCCAACATGTTAAGATTAATTTCATTAGTCCAGAATTACCACAAGGCTATCATTTTACCTTTATTTATTCTACCTGTAGCAGGGGGACATCAAGCTGTGTCGGTTCAGGTATGAGGATGTTAGGGACCTCCTGCAGAAAGCTTCAACAGTGTTGATCTTCCTTGGAATGGAGAAGATGAAGAATCCTTCCTCTTCCACCTCCTCTCAGACAGTGGAGAGTATATCTGAGCCTCCAGTTTGGTTTGCCATCAACACAGATGAAGATGCTGCTGCGCTCCTTAAACGTTGCAGAGGAAAGAACTGTTTATTCCCAAGATCTCCAAACAGAGACCTCCTGAAACTCAGTGAGGAAGAGGCAGGTGAGGAACATGCAGTGTTTTTGCTTTTTCCTGCTTAAGTTTTACCTGAACAATGATGCTTCCCTCTCTGTGAACCCAAGGCATTGTTGCACAGGCCCGATCTGTGCTGGCCTGGCACAACCGCTACAGTTTCTGCCCGACATGTGGTAGCAGCACCCATCTGGAGGAGGGTGGATACAAGAGAAGCTGTTTGAACTCTGAATGCAAGAGCCTGCAGGGTGTCCACAACACATGCTATCCAAGAGTTGGTATGAATCTGCACTTACGCCAACCTCTCTGAGTAGTACAAAGCACCCCATATGCTCTGTGCCAAAAATCAAATATCAACATCAACATTAATCTTTTAATGCTCCAAAGAAAAAGCAAGAAGAAAGCAGGACTAAAAGGAATGTCCCAAAATATTAAGTTCTCATGTACTTTCCATTTTTCTGACTGGCCATGTTGGTTATAACGAATATGGTAAAGATTACATATACAAATTAATTAGAGCAGGACCATGTACAGACCCCTGGGGAACTCCATAAGCAAGTGAGACCAAGAAGAACCAGAATTACATGTTGATGGTAACCCCACCCCTGTATTAATCTGACATTTATGGGGTACAATTTCAAGATAAAAACTAAGAAATCTGTCAGAGGGGACAAATAAAAAAGCTGCACCAACCTGGTTGCATAAGTGGACACACCCCTAAACTAACACTTTTTTGAAGCAATGATTCAATTTCAGTATTAAGTCTTCTTTGGATGGAGTCAATCAGCATCCCACATCTTGACCTGTTGATACCTGCATATTCTGACATGCAAAAGTTCTCCAAATGTGTCAGATTGTGAGGACGTCTTCTGTCCATAGCCCTCTCCTTGTGGCCCTTATATTTCCTGTCCAATTTAGCTCTGCATTCTGTCCAAGCTATTACAAAACTTTAATTTTCAGACCCTAAGCAGTCAGCTCAATTTCTAAATTGGGTAATTTGAAAACCTCTTATTTACCTCTAGAGAGGGGGCTTAAACACCAAAAAAAGGTGACTTAATCAGTTTATGGCCTCACACCTCTGGAGTTTTATGATCCATGCATCTGATCTTCAGCTTAAATACTCCATATTGCTAAAAGCATTGGGTCACACCACCAAATCAATGAATTCTGGTGTTCCGATCACTTCCATGGCTGCAGGTGTATAATGTTTGGTGTGGAGAAACTTGACTGTACTGAATAGAGTCCTGGCCTCAGCCTTCTTCAACACCTTTGGGATGAATTAGAGCAGAGGCTGCAACTCTGGTTTTCTCATCTAATTATGAACACACTCCTAAACCCTGAGGAAGATGTTTGCAGAATAGTTAAAGTTTCCATTGCTGGCAACAATGGGTCCATTAACAAATTGGACCTTTATAGATTAAGAATAGGATGCCATCAAAGTTCATATTCATGTAAAAGTAGGAAGACAGATACTTTTCAAATAAAGTATACCTTAAAAGTTCTCACAGTTTAAGTTCTAAATGTGTTCACAGCAGGAAACTAATTACAGAGCGTCCTGCTGCTTTTAAAGTAACAGACTCTGGGGTTATCTTAAACCTAAACTAGCAATAATTTGTCTTTTTTTGGCCTTTAAAAAAACATCTAATAATTTTGAGCAGATATGATCATTAATGGTGACAGGGTGGTATGTTGAATGATGTTTTCAGACCCAGTAGTCATCATGTTGGTGATCCACCCTGATGGAAACCAGTGTTTACTGGGAAGGAAGAAGGTTTTTCCTGCAGGGATGTTTTCCTGTTTAGCTGGATTCGTCGAGCCTGGTGAGATGGTGGCACACAGACAGCACAACTTCTCTGAAACTGCAACCATAAACTCAGTCTTAGCTCTGAGCATGTTTCCCTTCGCTGCAGGGGAGACGATAGAGGAGGCGGTGAGGAGGGAGGTGGAGGAGGAGAGCGGCGTGAAGGTCGGCCCGGTTCAGTATGTCTCCTGCCAGCCCTGGCCCATGCCCTCCAACCTCATGATCGGCTGCCTTGCTGTCGCCATATCCACCGACATCAAAGTGGACGAGAATGAGATCGAGGAGGCTCAGTGGTTTCCACGGCAACAGGTCAACAATTAATCCTAAAGATGTTAGAGACATTCTGCTAACTGCACAGTTAGACTGCATCTTTCATAAAGCACTGTCTTTTTTGGGGTCAGAACTCCTTTAAAACTACCCAGTTTTAAATCCAGTTCAGTGAAATTTCTAAGATAAAAATCATTGACGCTGCTGTGAAAAGCTATTTGACTTCTTACAGATTTTCTTCTGTTTCTGCTTTTTTGTTACACTTAATTGAGATTTTCAAACTACTTTTAATATCAGAAGAAGTTAAGATGATTAAAAATAAAAAGCAGTTTTCTAAAGATGGCAGCATTTATCGAAGTTAGAAAAATTATCCATTCTAAGTTGGTCCTGTGTGAAAAAGTAATTATGCCCTGAACCCAGTAACTGGTTGTGCCACCATTGGCATCAACAGCTGAGTCTTTGAAATTAGTCTTTTACTATGGAGGAATCTGACCCACTCTGCTCTGCAGAATTGCTTTCATTCAGCCACATTGGAGGGTTATTCAGCAAAAACTGCCTGTTTAAGGTCACCGCACACCATCTCAATTGGAATTAAGTCCGAACTTTATTCCAGTTATTTTGGACGATTCACCTCAGATTAGCTTCATTATCAGAGGGTTCAGGTGAGTTGATCTTCCTCCTCCAACATCTGAATCAGACCTTCAACTGCTGCAGACAGAAGGTATAGAAACCAGTTGGATGCTTACAACAAGCAGGTTGTTCTCATGGACGACAGTTTTTCCAGTTAAAAAGGAGCTGGGTCCAGATAACAAGGAGGAGCTTGTTATCTGGACCCAGTATTAGAAATGAGCAGATGAGAGGAACAGCTAAGGTTGGGCGGTTTGCAGAGAAACTTAGAGAAACATGGGGAGATGGTTTGGACATGTTCTATTAAGAGATAGTAGAAACATAGGAAATAGGATGTTGAAGATGGAGCTGCCAGGCAGGGGCAAAAGAGGAAGGCCCCAGAGACGATCCATGGACAGTGAAGGAGGACGCGGAGATGGCTGGTGTAACAGCTGAAGAGGATATGGTGAGACGGAGGCAGCTGATCTGCTGTGGAGACCTGGGAGGGGATCAGCCAGAAGAAGAAGAATGGAGGAGGAAAAGACAAAGACTATAGAGAAGGATCATGTATGTAGTGAAGGAAGATCTAGGGGAAGATAGGGTGGAAGCAGATGGTCTGCTGTGATGCCCCCTAACGGTAGGAGCTGAAACGAACAGTTCTTTAAAGATATTCCCAACTCTTAGCTGGTTTCCTGGTTTTTCCTCCTGACATCCTGTATTTGAATAAATGTTTTTGGAAACTTGTATAAAATAGAAAAATGTAGTGAATTAAAACTAATAAATTATTGGGCTGGCATGGGTGAATATTTGTGTTTAATGTCAAGGAAACAATCAGACCTGCCTCTCTAAAAATAACTGAACGGATTTCTATCGAAGATATTTTTTATGAAAACACAAAACTGAGTTTTTATTTTCTCTTTTTAGGTGATTGATTCTTTATTCAGAGGAGCTCGATCAGCCTTCATCTTCCCTCCCAGACAGACAATCGCCCATCAACTGATCAGACACTGGATCTGCATGAACTCCAACCTCTGATATGAAACCTTCATATTTCTTGCTCAGCTGAAACAAACTTCGGTTGGACATATGATTTAAAAGAACACACCGGCTGCTGGGATCTACAAATTGATTCTTCACATGTTGCTTTAGGCTTACTTTTTATTTCCTGGTAAATGAAAACGTTGATTTAAATGTTTGCATGAAGCTGCGACACAAAGAGCAATCACAGAGGAAGAAACCTGCTGACACGGTTTTTTGAAATTGGAGAAAAACAGATAATCGTCATCAGCAAAGAAAAGCAAGTGGAGTTTCATAAAACTGGTGATTAACAGTTTTACAAAAATGTTTATTCAATTATCTGATTATGGTCCTGCATTTATATCAGTCATTCAGGAATCAGCATCCCTCAGTTTTAAGTTAGTAGAAGAACTCTATCCCAAATTCAAAAATAAAAGAATAAAAACCTAATTACCTTGGGGTTTGGGTTCAGCAGCCACTAGCTGGCTGTGCTTCTTCAAGGGCTGGAGACGGGGGGGGAAGAAGTACGACTAGCTGCAGAGAAATGTCATTTATACACGTCAGAATCTGAACCCAGCATGAACAACTTCAACTGCTTGGAGAAAACTTGTTATTTCTATATATTTGTATATTGTTCCACTTTGCAAACAAAACAAGGATGCACAGGGACCATTTTTTTAAACTTTGTGCTATCAGAACATGATCATTAAAAACAGCCTGTTTGTGCCCATCAAGTACTGAAGTCACAGCAAATCCTGAGGAAGGCTGAATTATCTTATCAGCTTCACATCTGAACATCCTTTTTTTTTTAGAAAAGTTATACACAACAGCTCCAGTCATCAAGTTTCCACTGTGCTGCATGTTTTAGATGTTTCTACGGTTCGGCACTCCTGAATTGAATAAATGGCTCATTAGCAGGCATCTGCAGAACTTGATGGGATGCTGAGGAGCTCATTCAGTCATTTATCTCAGCTGTAATGGAGCAGATGCACATCTAAATCATGCTGGACCCAGGCCCTTCTGAGGACCAGAACCAGAAACCACTGCATTAAAGAAGAGTTTAGCATGAAGGAAGCCTGAACTTTGCTGGAAACTGTTTATAAAGATGTTTAGGATCCTAAATATGAATAAATGTTAATATCACATCTAAACTGCATTGCAGCCTGCTGAACAAGGAGTTTTTTATTTAGCTGGCTGTAGAGGACCTGGCAGGAGAGTCTGGTTCTAAACCAGTTAAAGGTGGACTTCTCCCTTCACGTTGGTTGTAAGTCTCTGCCTCAAGCAGAGGAGTTCAAGGATCTTGCTGTTTTTTCTACAGGTGATGGTAGGATAAGGCATGAGATGGTTAGATGGATCACAGTTTCATCAGCATTGATGAGGGTGTTGCTACGGTCTGTTGTGGTGAAGAAGGATTCGAGGTGAAAGGTGAGGTTCTGGATTTACAGTACTGGTCCATGTACATTCTGATGCCATGGCCATGAGATGTGATTGATACCAGAAAGAATGAGATCCTGGATACAAGTGGCTGTAAAGAGCTTCCTTCATAGGATGACTGGACTCTGCCTTAGAGATCCTGGAGGGAGCACAGGGAGCCAGGTGACGTCCAATCATTTAATCATCTAATCCCTGCTTTTGAATTCTCCAGGAGTCCAACTGGGAATAGACCCTGGGGCAGACCAAGAATGCACTGAATGGATAATATATTCCTTGACTGGGAACACCTTGGGCTCCACCAAGGAGGAGCTGGACTGGACTGGGTGGGTGGGTGGATCGATCCTCCTCTGTGTGGGAAGTTGGTTTGCTCAGATTTAGCTTGCACCAATAATGTAGCCCCCAGTGTGTAGTCTGGTTTCTAGCAGCAGAAGACAACTAGACTCTGAGCCACTGAGACCATATCAGAACCTCAGACATTCTGGCAAGCAAGACAGTGTTAATAACTTAATAGAAGGTTAAAATTCAATAACTGTGAAGAACCCACAGGGAAGGGGTTGGATCTTTGTAAATGGGTCAAACTTGCATCCTTCAAGTAAGTTGAAAAGTTGGCCTGATGTGATTTTGTGCAAAAAATGTCTGCTCTCGAAAACCAGTTTGGAGGTAATTCAATAATAGTTTGAAGTCTTGTTGAAAAGTAAGAGGTGTTTCTGAACAAGTAATTTTGACCTTTGAGGAATGTGTTTTAGCTCCCACTCACTCACCCTCATGACCAAAAACAGCAGTGTGTTCAGAGCTGTTGATGGAAGAAGCTTCTCATTATTTAGAGGGAATGATCTGACGTAACACCTATCACCTAGAACTCTGACTTTATTTGTGATTATTAGATTGATTTATTTTGTTTCACATAAACATGCCTGCAGCAAGAGGATTATGTTAGTGTATGAGTCAACTCCTTGTAATGATTGAAATTCCTCGAAATACTGGGTGGGGAGGACAAGCCAATCATCTTTCTGTCAGATTTTTTAATTAAACCCAAGCCATTTTATAACAACAATTCTTTTCAATATCTAACCCTTAGTTCTCCTCATCCAAACTGCCAAGCAGTTAAACCACTTCTGTTTGTTGTTTCGTAGTGTCCACCAGGCTGGTATTCTCAGTTATTAGATAAGCTGATTTTGTGTTAATTACTGATAAGTCCATTGTACTGGCAGATTTTAACATTCATGTTGACACTGAAAATGATCAGAATCAGCTTTATTGCCAAGTTTGTACATACAAACAAGGAATTTGACTCCTGTACACTTTGCTCTTTGGTTTTGTTTTTTTAGTATATATGTAGCCTTTAATACTGTTTTATCCCCCCTTTTGTTTTCCTACTCTGGACCTTGTGCTGACATATGGCATTGAGTTTGAAAAAATAACATCTCCTCATAACCCTGTCCTTTCTTTCAATTTTTTAATAACCTTTGAGTTTAATTTTACCCAGTACTCTGCACCTGAAAGAACATTTCATCATAGTAGGTCTATGGCGTCACATTCCTGCCAAAAATCAGAGGTCACATTCCTGCCAAAAATCAGAGGAGCGTATTAAGCAATCACAACAGCGCATCTTTTAATCAAGAGAGCGCATAGCTCTGAGGTGCGGGTGTGCACCTTTGAACGAAGCATGGCGAGCAGTAAAACACGGCACCTGCACCCATCTGTTCGCTCTCGCAGAAAAATTCTGCTCTCTCGCTCTGTTTAGTGGGCGTATTTCTCAGTTGGGTGCAGAAACTCTTCTGATGGATCTGATTGGCCGGATTTTTACCTCATATCCGATCACAGCCGGCACAGGACATTGCCTTATAGGAGAAGAAGAAGCGCAGGGAACGTGACATGGAATACGTTGAAGACGTGGATTCAAAGCGTTGAAGAAAACGAGGAGTTAATAAGAAGGTAAGGAAAGGAAAAGCTGGTTGTTGATTGCAACACTTTTTTACCGGTGACATTTATTTTATTTATATTTTTCAAGGGTGTCGTCTAAGGATGCTTATTTTTCATTTTCAGTGTTTTCTAGATGTTTTAAATTTCTGACTGTATCCCATGTTGCATTCTGAGCCAGATGTCTCAACAAACTTTTATTATGGTCTCATAATGACAGTAAAACTCTTGAATGATTATTGATTACTTTATTAGCAATCGGTTAGCTGTGGATATGTTAAATTAATTAGCCTGAGACAATTTCTAATTGTAGATGTCAAAATCTCAACATTAACAGTATGTCCCTGAGAGGAGGTTTTTTCTAAACTCTGGATGCTGATTATAATAACCGTTTTATTGACATTGTTTGATACAGTTGAGGATGGCATTGAAGAGTTCATGTGAGGAAGTGAGTCTCACACCACTCTTAACATCTGTAAGAATCTTGATTTCTTTTTGGATAAATGTCACTAGTAAAAAAAGTGTTGCAATCAACAACCAACTTCTCCTTTCCTTACCTTCTTATTTATTCCTCGCTTTCTTCAACGCTTTGAATCCATGTCACGTTCCCTGCTCTTCTTCTTCTCCTATAAGGCAATGTCCTGTGCCGGCTGCAACCGGACATGAGGTGAAAATCCGGCCAATCAGAAGAGTTTCTGCCCCCAACTGACAAATACGCCCACTAAACAGAGCGAGAGATCGTAATTTTTCTGCGAGAATGAACAGATGGGTGCAGGTGACGTGTTTTACTGCTCACCTTGCTGCGTTCAAAGGCTCTCGAATAAAGGTGCCTGGCCGCGAACAGAGCTAGGCGCTCTCTCGAATGAAAGATGCACTGTTGTGATTGCTTAATACGATCCTCTGATTTTTGGCAGGAATGTGACGCCATACAAAAATAAATCAATCTGATTGTCACAAATCAGGTCACTAACTAGCAAAGTCTTTGAAGAGAGAGATCTTATGTTCAGTAAACCACATTTAATCGTTTTATTTTTCTTTTTAGTCTGCGTTCCCTTTATTTTTTTCAGTTCCTCCTTTTAGATTATTTTTAAACTATTAAATTTTGGCCGTGGGCGAGACACTGTCTTAATAGGGTAATGGGTGGGTAGCAGTACAGAAGCTGCAGAGAGGAGTGTTAAACTACAACCCTGCTTCCTGGTCTGAACCCTGGGTTGTCAGAGTTTTGGAGAACTAATAAATTCGGCCAGATTCCTAGAAAGAAGAGCTGCTCCATCCAAAGTGGGATGGATGCCGTCTCTCCGGATCAGACCAGGTTTACCCCAAAATGTTCTCCAATTATCAATGTAGCCCACATCGTTTTCTGGACACCACCTAGACAGCCAGCGGTTGAATGACAGCATGCGGCTAAACATGTCGTCACTGGTTAAATCGGGGAGGGGACCAGAGAAAACTACAGAGTCCGACATTGTTTTGGCAAACTTACACACCGAAGCAACGCTAACTTTGGTGACCTCCAGTTGACGTAACCGGGTGTCATTACCGTCAGCGTGAATAACAATCTTACTGTATTTACGCTTATCCTTAGCCAGCAGTTTCAGGTAGGATTTGATGTCACCTGTTCTGGCCCCTGGCAGACATTTGACTCTTGTCACTGGTGTCTCTAGTGCCACGTTTATGACTATGGAGCTGCCAATTACCGGAGTTGGCTTCTCAGCGGGTGTGTCGCTGAGCGGTCAAAAGCAAATGAATTGGTGGTGACCTGTGGGCTGGGATCTAGGACTATGCTTTCTATAAGTCACCCAACTGGCCCGAGGCCCTGAACTGAACTGAACTGCATTTATTTGAACATACTTATTCAAATCATCCTTATCACCAGAAAACCAGATAAAAAATGTGGTTTGGCTCTGAGAACTGAACAGAGGTCTTGCCTTACCAAGGGAATGAATTATTCACCACAACTGAAAATAAAATTCTTGCAAATTACCATGCAAGCTGAAGATGTAAGTGATGAGAAGTCTGGTGGTAGCAGAAAGAAAGGGAAGTTTATAGAGGGCCACAAAATGGAGAAATGTTGATAATTGTTAAAATAACTGGAGAGGGTTAGACCGGTATCAAAGTCTAATGTCGTATGGGACAAGGGATGATTGGGAATAGAGAGATGTTACAGGAGGCCGGCTGTAGATTTGTGACTGGTTTTGCATCCAGCACAGATGGAGCAGGTGTAGCTGTAGTTATCAATGTTTTTCATTGAAGGACAGCCACCAAAAATATCACCAAAGGAAGGCTATGGTGCAACTGAACCCAGGATGGCAGGATAATCAGACAGCATGAGCAGAACGGATGTTCTGGGCATGTCCCCAAGAAGGGACAGAGCTGGTTGGCAGGACCATTCCTGTTGTTCTTCGTTTGGTGACTTGTTCTATGTCCAAGGTCACAAAGGTAACTGTGCAAGATGGAGGAAGGATGGGCTCATGTAAGCATTTTACTTCACTGGGTGAGAATTGTCTGGACAGGAAATAAGGTTTGACATTACGGGATTATGGTGAAGTTGAAACAGGTGAAGAAAAGGGGCCGAGGTGACAGTTAGGAATTTCAGCATTTGGTAGATTGAAGATAGAAACATTTTTATGATGGTTTCAAATTATGATGAGTTGTTCAGTCACCTCCAACTATTGCCGGCTTTTTTGAACAGCAGTTTAATGGTGATAACTTCTCAATCCCCAATATTGTGATTACATTCGTGGTCAAAGAAACACTTTGAAAAGAATGTGCAAGGGTGAAGTTCTCCATCAGAGGGAGATGTCTGAGAAAGACTTGCCCCGTCACCATTGTCATTCTCTTAAGCCAAGTTAAGATTTGACTGAGTTCAGACACGTGAGTGGGGAGGCAACCAAACTGTAATTGCAAAGGAATCGTCTAGAGAAGTTGGCAAAGCCCAAAAAACATTAGAGTTGTTTGTGGGTTTGAGGAGAAGGCCAATCCTGATTGACCCCAATCTTCTCTTGATCTGTCTTCACCTGCCAGCCCTGAAAGACATATCCCAGGAAGGTGATGGATGGAACCTGGAATTGGCGTTTCTCAGCTGTAGCAAACAGTCGATTTTTGAAGAGGTCTTAAAAACCCTGGTTGAATGCATTTCTAATGTTTTGCAAGGGTTTTGAAAAAGATCAGGGTGTTGTCTAGATAAACAAAGACATTTAGAAATCTTGCAGAACAATCTATAATTAAAGCTAAAGGCAGCATTGGGCATCCCTCGCAGCTTAGCGCCGCTCAGCTTGTGTTGTGACCACGAGAGAATCGGATCGCCGTCTCTTTGCCTTTGACGAGCCTGCCACTCGATTGCATGATGCACGTTGCCACTAGGGGGTACTGAGAGCGAGCTTTTATATGATCTTCAATCATGCCGAGTTTTGCTCTGACGAGAAGTGTTCAAAATTCGGCCAAGATCCAACCTTCCTGATAGAAGCTGTGCTCACGTCCTGTTTTGTGGTCAAGGACTAATGAAGACTTACTGCCGTGGTTTGGAAATGGATTTGTAATGCCATTTATCCCAGTACGTAAGACACTTTTTTTTTTTTGGATGTGTGACCACAATGCTCACAATTTTCTCCCTCATGTCCCAGATAATATTGTCAGGCAGACAAAGTACCTTTGTAGTTTTAAGGAACATGTTTCTTAGACATTTCACAACTCTTTCTCTGATAATCAGAATTTAAAGCTCAGTTGTCTCCTCTTCCTGCACAGCCTTAGCTTCTGGTTTGTCTCTCTGTAGCAATGAAGGCTTCTCTTGGTAATCACATGGAGGTGCAGAAATGGCTGTAGTTTCAATGGTAGTATTATATGAGGTCTATGTTGTTTTTACCTCTAGCAATCATCCACTTTGGCAGGGGAGAAGAAGATGAGATGAAACTGTCACTGGCCACTTGATTTTATCCAGAAACTCTGGGTTACCCCTGTTATTTTTTTCTCTCATGTTTCTGGGAACAGATCTTTGTGTTGGCTTTGCTCCTAGACAGCTCAGGTGTGAACTTGCTTCTGGGATTTATACACAGTCTTCCCGCATCTCTGTAGCCCTTTCCTGTCCTTTGTTGGTGTGACAGGTTAGAATCTTAATCTTACTTCTTAGGAACTTTGCCTACAGACAGAAAAAATGTTTGTAAACCTGAAAAAAAAGCCAGGAAAGGATTTTACAAGACCTTCGGATGAAAGGTGATCGTTTGGACCTACCAGGATGAGATGCTTCTGTCCTAGGACATCCGTCACCTGGAAATCTGTGATATCCAGGAGGTTCCTCTGCGCACATCTCTGAGAAAAGGAATCATAAACACACAGATGATAAAGACTCAACCTAAAAGCTGCTAATCACATTTTATTTCAGCTTTTTGACAAAATTTGAATTGTTTAGTTTTCTGATCAGTTTAACATCATTGAAAAGAGATTAATAAAGTTTTTTATGTTTGCTGTAATCTTACCTTTGTGGTCATTATGCTTACCTTTTTAGTCGCTTGGATTGTTATATTATTTTCATTATTTTTCTGGCTGTATTGAATCCTAATACCTCTTTCCTTCTTTTTGGTGAACCTGTTTATGTTGCATATTTTTTGGGACTGCATATTTGTTTTTGATTAAATAAAAACTGCTATAGTTGGCAGTTAGAAGAAGAACTCCATCCCAAACTCAGAAATGAAAGAATGAAAAGGTTTGGGTTCAGCAGCCACTGGCCACTTGATTTTATCCAGAACCTCTGGGTTACCCCTGTTATTTTTTTCTCTCGTGTTTCTGGGAACAGATCTTTGTGTTGGCTTTGCTCCTAGACAGCTCAGGTGTGAACTTGCTTCTGGGATTTATACACAGTCTTCCCGCATCTCTGTAGCCCTTTCCTCTCCTCTGTTGGTGTGACAGGTTAGAATCTTAATCTTACTTCTTAGGAACTTTGCCTACAGACAAAAAAAAATGTTTGTAAACCTGAAAAAAAAGCCAGGAAAGGATTTTATAGTTTAGGATGTCTTCCAGCACAAACAGCGTTTACACGGAGATTTAATTTTTTCCACGGTAAATGATGCTCATTGGCTAAGTTCTTGAATTTTTCTTTGCAAGTTTAGTCTGACATTGCAGACTGAAGCTGTATATGAAGAAAAAAAAACATATTAGCGTCTCAAATTTAGCACAAAGCTTTGCCTTTGAATTCCCATTTCTGAGTGTAACTGGCATCTTTAATCTGTATACTAGCGAAGACGCTGCTTATCCTGTGGCACACTCAACAGTGCACAGGTATCTAACCTGGAAAACTACAGCAGTCACCACCAAAATAAAAGCAAGTCTAACAGTACCAAGAGCTTTTAGGCATGCTGAATAATTAATTTCTGAACATTGCCTTTGTTTATATGGCAATGGGAGGATCTATTTTTTTATATGCAGTCTGAGGAGATGACTGTTTGCTAAACTGACATCTGAAGGTGTTCCCAATGTCTCAGTGGGAGGGGTTATGGGGATATAAGGATACAGAAGAAGTCTGAAACTCACACCAGTCAAAAAGACTTCAACACTACTTGGCTGATCGATTTACCTTCAACAGGTAATGAAATCCTTACAAAGGGGACGTAGTTGTTCAAGTCTCAAAATTACATTTTGTAATATTTTATGCGTTTATTTTAACAATGTCCTGCCTTTTTTCTTTTGCTGTTTGTGACATCTGTTAAGCTTTATTCATTGACATTTTATTTATTAATTTATTATTATTTATTAATCTTTTTCTTTCTGCTGCCTCAGGTTGAAGACATGTCTTCGGATCAAAGGCAGGTAGCTGCCTTGGGTCGGCCTTTCTCTTTAGGCATGCTGTATGATACTCGCAAAGATCAGCTGATGACAGGTGAGATGACACATCTCGGTTTATTTACGCAAAAACAAATAAAGCAAGGAAACTGTTTGCAGATATGAGCCTACATGCCTCTTCTAGAATGTTTTCCAGTTTAGTTTGCCATTGTTCAATTAAACCATAATAATGTGCAAATTCAGTTCTTAACAGGCGCTGAAATCCCATTTCATTTTTTGGGGGACAATAAACATGAAAATTATTAGTAGTTATAGCATTGTTCTTTATTAGTCCATATTTTACCTGAATACATTTTTTTCTATGTTCAAGCACCAATGTCAGCAATGGTATTACGCGGAATGTGGCTATGGTACAATTATGATTACATCTAACAATTTATTTGCATGCTTCTCTAATTTCCACTATAGTCCATCAAAGTAGATTCATAAGAAATTGAAGCTCAAAGTCAGATCCATAACTAATAAGAAAATATCATCAAGAATAATCAAACTACTAAATATTAATTTACTGAAGTGTCGACAAACAAAAAAAAAACAAGATATTACAACTATGCCTCAAAATGTGGCAACTTATAAATATGCAGTGATTGTACTTGACTGTACTAAATTATAGACTGTAACTGTAGACCTATAAATAAAATAAAAAGTTTTAACCACGCATTCATTAATTTATCTACTGTATGCTATCTTAGCTATATGTGAAAAACTACGCAGTGCAGTGTGTGTCAACCACACTAAAACATTTTCACCTCACAGAACATAAGCACCACTTCTCTAAGCAAAAGAATCAAATGTACTTCTACTTTTTCTTTTCTCTGCCATTTCAGCTGACCTGGTTAGCTGACAACTGGACAGACACACACACAAACACACACACACAAACACACACACACACACAAAGGGGGATATTCATTAGCACACCTTTACCACAAAACAGAAAAAAACTAATCTGCATAATTAATAATAATGATGTATGAAAATAAAAATGTTTATTTTTTCCCAAAGAAGCGGAGCAATGGTTTATATCAAGTTTTGACAATCAAAAATGAACAATCTTTGACCTTAAATAAATTAGATATATCTGTCAAACTGAACATCTAAGTCATGTGATAAAAACAAGCCTACAAAAAATAAAACTCTGAAAAATCTGGATATCTCTAGGAACACATGTAAAATGTCAGTAAAATATGAACATCCTGACAGATGCCATCCTCTCTTGTTCCTCCTCGCTCTCCTCCCTCCACTGTGTCCTCTACTCTCTTCTAACCTCCCTGTCCCCTGTTTGAGAAAGTTAACTATAGTAAATTAAGCTATTTGCTTAGCCAGCGAGCTGATAAAAAAGGAGGCTGGTTTTGAAGAAAGAGGGAGAAATGTCACTTTCATGTAACAACATTGGGCTCGTTAATCAAATGGTGTGAAAAATGACTTACGCCCCTTTTTCACTGGCTCTGTTTGGCCCAGCTCCACTCCACTCAATCCACTTTGCAAGTGTTTCCATTACTGTTTTTTCCGTACCGGTACCTAGCTGTTTGGGCTGATTCAGGACCAGGGCTGACTCAGGGCTGACTCAGGACTACATGTGACATAAACTATGGGACCAGGAGAAATGGTCGGCCGAGGGAAAAGTTAATAAAACTCAAGAGCACTTACAATAATATTAGGAACCATAATGGCTGGAGGGGGTCATACTGAAATAAAATTTTACTATTTACAAACCATAAACTATGCCTGAAGTCTGAAAGAAAAAAAAAAGGACACATCAGCTTTCTGAATTACACACAGGTACACAAAGAACGTACCGTACAAGCATTATTTATATGCTGTAATTAATAACATCCTAAACCAGGTGATCACACACAAAATCAGCTGTTCCGACGCACAAACATTTCCCCAAAAACACACAAAACAAACCACCATGAAACAGCGTGTTTGGTTCATAGCAATAGCAGCACAGCGCACTACACTGACGGCTAGAGGCGGGGCTTCAGCCGCCATTACTCCAGCCGCCAGTGGGTCAGTGGAAACACAACAGGTACCATACCAAGTAGAGCGAAACCGAGTGGAGTGGAGCCGCACCGCCTAAAATGAGCCAGTTGAAAGGGGGCATTACTGGCTTTTACACATTGGTGCAGTTTCCGCATCGGGTGAGCCATGTTTCAGTGAGCGACAGGCTCCCCTGATCAGGAAACCGCTCCAAGGTTACCCCTTTTCCACAAACACGGTTTGGAGTCTGTTCCGGTTCCTGAATCTCATTTTGAACCGGTGACGCGTGTTTCCACCAACGAAAAGAGGTTCCAGAGCACAAACTCTGGTTCAACTTGAGGAATGCAGAATACTTGGTTCTTCTGCATGAATCACTATGTAACCTGTGGGTGGGTCAAAACTGCAAACAATAGAAGCAAAAAGTAATTCGGCGTAGACGAAGAACGTACCGTCCATCCATCCATCCATCAGTTGTCTTCCGCTTATCCGGGTCGGGTCGCGGGGGCAGCAGCCTAAGCAGAGAGACCCAGACTTTCCTCTCCCCAGCCACTTGGCCCAGCTCGTCCTGGGGAATCCCAAGGTGTTCCCAGGCCAGGTGAGGAACATTGTCCCTCCAGCATGTCCTGGGTCTTCTTCTGGGCCTCCTCCCAGTGGGACGTGCCCAGAACACCTCACCAGGGAGGCGTCAAGGAGGCATCCTAACAAGATGCCAGGGCCACCTCAACTGGCTCCTCTCGACATGGAGAAGCAGCGGCTCTACTCTGAGTCCCTCCTGGATGACCGAGCTTCTCCCCAGATGACCAAGCTTCTCACCCGCAGGGTGTCTGGGCTCTCCCAGACACCACCCACTTGTATCCGTAATCTTGTTCTTTCGGTCACAACCCAAAGCTCAGGACCAAAGATGAGGGTAGGAATGTAGATCGACCGGTAAATCGAGAGCTTCGCTTTTTGACTCGGCTCTCTCTTCACCACGACAGACAAGTACAGTGCCCGCATCACTGCTGACGCAGCACCAATCCGTCTATCGATCTCCCGCTCCCTTTTACCTCATTTGTGAACAGGACCCCAAGATACTTGAACTTCTCCACTTGTGGCAGGACCTTCCCCTTGACATGGAGAAGGCACTGTACCCTTTTATGGCTCAAGACCATGGCGTCGGACTTAGAGGCATTGATTCTCATCCCGGCCGCTTCACACTCGGCTGCGAACTGCTCCAGTGAGACCTGTAGATCACGAGCTGATGAAGCCTATAGGACCACATCATCCACAAAAAGCAGAGACGCAAGCCTAAGGCCACTAAAACAGATCCCCTCAACACCTTGGCTGCGCCTAGAAATTCTGTCCATAAAAGTTATGAACAGAATCGATATCAAAAGGGCAACCTTGGCGGTGTCCAGCCCACACCAGAAACGAGTCCGACTTACTGTAAGCAATACGGACCAAGCTCTGACACTAGTCATACAGGGACATAACAGGCCGTATCAAAGGGCCTGTTACCCCACACTCCCGGAGTACCCCTCACAGGATTCCCCGAGGGACACGGTCGAACGCCTTCTCCAAGTCCACAAAGCACATGTAGACTGGTTGGGCGAACTCCCATGCACCCTCCAGGACCCTGCTGAGAGTGTAGACCTGTTCCAGTGTTCCACAGCCAGGACGAAAACCACACTGCTCTTCCTGATTCCAAGGTTTGACTATCCTCCTCTCCAGAACCCCTGAATAGACCTTACCAGGGAGGCTTAAGAGTGTGACTCACCTATTGTTGGAAAAAACTCTAGAACCACCCCGATCTGCCAATCCAGTGGAACTGCCCCTGATGTCCACGCGATGCTGCAAAGTCGCATTAGCCAACACAACCCTGCAACATCCAGAGCCTTAAGGAACTCCAGTTGAATTTCATCCACCCCTGGGCCCTTACCACCGAGGAGCTTTTTAATCACCTCGATGACCTCAGCACCAGAGATTGGAGAGCCCGCCCCAAGGTCCCTAGGCTCCGCTTCCTCAGTGGAAGACATGCTGGTGGAATTGAGGAGGTCTTCAAAGTACTCCACCCACAACGTCCCGAGTTGAGGTCAACAGCACACCCTCCGTCCCCCCACCCGTTGGCAGAGGGAGGCTACCCTCTCGTTTACCTGAGTGAACCACAACTTACAGGTGACGAGATGGGGGGCAACAGTATGCCCACCCCAGCCCAGCACCTCTCACCAGGGGCAACTCCAGGGTGGAAGAGTGTCCAACCCCTCCCAAGGAGACTGGTTCCAGTGCCAGAGCCGTGCGTCAAGGTCCGCCCAACTGTTTCTAGCCGGAACCTCTCTACCTCGCACACCAACTCAGGCTCCTTCCCTACCAGAGAGGTGACATCCCACCTCCCAAGAGCCAGCTTCTGCAGCCGAGGATCAGACCGCTAAGATCTCCGCCTTCGGCCTCCACCTATAAAAATTGCACCCGACCCCTTTGGCCCTTCCCATGGGTGGTGAGCCCATGGGAAGGGGGACTTCTTCGAGCTGTGCCCGACTAGGCTCCATGGATGAAAGCTCGGCCACCAAGCGCTCGCCAGTGTGCCCCACCTCCAGGCCTGGCTCCAGAGTGGGGCCCTGGTGACCCGCGTCCGGGCGAGGGAACACTGTTTCTATTTGTGGCAATTATCATAAGGGGTCTGTGGGCTGCGCTTTGTCTGATCCCTCACCTAGTACCAGTTTGCCTTGGGTGGCACTGCCAAGGGCTTAAAGCCCCTGACAACGTAGCTCCTAGGATCATTGGGACACTCAAACCCCTCCACCACATACAGTATAAACATTATTTATATGTTGCACCATATACTAAACATGCATTGTTTAACTAATCATTTCTGTTACACCCGTGGATGAAAAACATAGGCAAATAAAAACAGTGTTCATACCATTGTTCTTGCATGGAGTCTCCGTCTCCTTTGTCTACTATAAACTACTTTTGTAGTTTATAAAACCTGTTCTTTTGCGTTAGAAGGGACACTGCAGGGAGCTCAGCAAGCTCCGCTGCCTCGCTACAAATCATCTCTCACACTGAGCCTGGTTCTGGTTCTGCTTGAGGTTTCTTCCTGTTAAAGGGGAGTTTTCCTTTCCACTGTTGCTACATCCATGCTCGGTATGAGTGATTACTGCAAAGTCACCTGGCATGGTTCTCTGTGGGTTTTCCATGCACCGCCGTCGGCTTCTGAGGTTCCTGCTTCACCGCTGGTGGCCTCCAGGCAAGGTTCTCCTTGAGTTGCCACAGCCAACCTCTCAGTCTCCTACATCGTCTCTGCCCCATCCGGCCTTCAGACCTCCATCTCTGCCACCCTCATCCCCCAAGGTTGCTGCGCCCAAAATCTCCGCTTCGCCTCTGCTGGCTTCCAGAACTCAGTGCCTTCCTGGGAAGACCTCCTGGTCGCCTGCCTGAGCTCTGTGCCTTCCTGGGATGACATCCTGTTTTCCCGCCTGAACTCTTTTTTGTTTCTTGTCCTCCTTGCAAAGCCTCCTCCGCCCGCCCTGTTCGGCACCTCTGTTTTATTGTTGCCGTTTGGGTTTTGGCCTTGTGCTCATTGATAGGTGTATTCCTTTGGTTCATTAATTTCTGTTTCTCTTTTAAACACCTTTTAATTTAGTTTCTTGTTTATCTGTTTGACATTTTTCCCTAGGGTTTTCTAGTTTACCTCATTTCATGTTTATTTGTTCGCCCCCACATGACAGCTGGTTTCTTACATTACTCTGCTCTGTTAACTCTCCTCCATGTCCTTGCTCCTTTTGATCGCCTTCTACTCAGCCATGCTCCATGTCTAGGTTCTTCAGTAAGTTTGATCGTACTTATTATTAAATCATTCTACTCACCATGTTGGTTCCAAACTCCTTGCTCTAAATAACGTGTTGAATGCCTCTGTCTCCAGCTTGGCAGGTATATAGTAGTTTTTTGTCCTGAGAACTCAAGGCCAGTTTTCTGGGTGGTCTGATTGAGGTTGGGGGATCTGCTGTCTTTCTGAATGAAAAGAAGAAGTTCAAGAATCAGAGCAGAATTACCTTTCAGTACAAAGCAACAACTGAATATGAAGGGCTGACTCTGTCTTCTCTCAAAGTTGAGAACCCTCAGGCTAAAGATTTAGTTAAGAAAAGCAACGCAACACATGTAGTTACAGGCATCCTTTACGGGGCAAATGCTTTCTTCGTGTTTGACAGCGAGAAGTTAGATTCCAGCAGTGTTCAAACCATTGAAGGCAGCATGCAGGCTGTGATGAATAAAATCCCATTGGTGGATATTGAGGCCAAAGCAGAATTAAAGCTGAATGAAGCAGAAAAATCTATAACCAATAAGTTCTCCTGTACATTTTACGGAGACTTTATTCTTGACAAGAACCCTGCAACGTTTAAAGATGCGTTGCACACCTACTACAAGCTTCCAGAGCTCCTTGGAAAAAATGGGGAGAATTCAGTTTCTGTTAAAGTCTGGCTGACTCCTCTGAAGGATCTGGAAATATTTGGAGCTGAGCTGAAGAAACATATTTCTACTGGCTTACTCAGAAAAACTACAAATTCTCTGGAAAGCATCAGAGAAATGGAAATGAGATGCCGTGAGGCTCAGGAGGAGAAAGTAGCCGAGAGTTTTCCTCAGATTCGTAAAAAGTTGATTCTTTTTGAAGATCTCTGTAAAGATTACACAACAATGCTCAGACAGACCTTGCAGAAGAAGATTCCTCTCATTCGTGAAGGTAAAGAAGATGAAGAATCTGTGGAGAAGCTTCTTGATGACCAGGAGAAGTCTCCATTCAGTTATAGAAACTAAGATAAGTGGTTAGATAATGCAGAGAGAGAAATTAACGTCATCAGGTCCTGTGTGGACATTATGGAGGGAATCAAGATCGTTCCAGACGAGAACAACTTGGAAAGAGAGGCTCTAGCGGCCGGCTTAGAGGACGTCACCTGCTTTGTTTTTACCTCTTTGGAAAGTGATGACCCCTTCCTGGACCAGATGATGAACTATCTGAGCAAAGATGAGACAAAACCTCCACCCAGCGTGACTCCACCCACTAAAGACCAGTGGTTCTTCTCAGACCAAGTTGTAACCAACATGAGGAAAAAAGCCAGTTAGATGATTTCAGCTGCCAAAGAACTGCAGGGGAGCAACAGATTTTGTTTCCTTGTAGCAGCTCTGCCCAAAGAAGAATTCAAAGGAGCAACCATCTACCAATACAGGGATGGTCGTCTGAAAACCGAAGACTTCTCCCGGCCTGCTGTTCCTGATGTGACAGCTCAGTTAGACCCAAGAGATCTTGCATGGTGTAAGGCCATTTTCTACAAATATACAAATATTTTATTCAAGAGTAGTTTTTTTTTTTTTAACAAAATCCTTCATACAAAAGATTGTATTGAACTGTTTAAAATCTATATTAGAGAGGAAAACATGTGGCTCTGTTGTTTTAAACTGGATTAAATGTGATTAAAAGTAACAGATTATCTCTTTTTTTATCAATCCGACCACTACGATTTGACTTTGGATCCAAACACATGCAACGGCTGGCTTCATCTATCTGATCAAAACAAGAAGGCAACATGTGGAACCTGGAAGCAGTATCCTGACAACCCCTGGAGATTTGACAACCATACTCAGGTTCTGTGCCAGAAGGCGCTGACAGGAAAGCATTACTTTGAGGTTGAGTGGAGCACTAAACATCCTAATAAGGTTGGAGTAGCTCCTGCATACAATAGCATGGAAAGGAAAGGAGATAAATATCCGAGTAGCTTTGGAGAGAACAATGAATCCTGGTATTTTGGTGTTAAAAATAATGAGCTTGATGCATGGCATAATGGTAAGGTGTGGAGTAGTGATCTTCCTGCTGATGGATGCCGCAGAGTTGGAGTGTATCTAGATACACCAGGTGGCTCTCTGTCCTTTTACCAGGTCTCCAAAAACACACTGACTCACCTGTACACCTTCAGGGCCAAATTCACCGAACCACTTTACCCAGGTCTGTATGTCTGTATAGTACTTTCATTTTAATTGGAGCTTTTATTGAACCTTTCACTGCTTTTCCTCACAGTGTGAATTTTGATGAAAACGTTTCACACAGTGACTAACCTGATCCAAAGCAGCACTCTCTAGATACATTTGTTAGAATTCATCTAACAGATAAAAATCTTTTTGACTCCAAGTTAAATCCCCACAAACAGGCGAAGGATTTGATTGAAATCTATCCGATACACTTACATTTAAAAATTAATTAGGAAATTGACCATCAATGTCCGTCTGTGTTCATGTGAATCCTACATTATAACTGATAACAGCAGAATTCAGACTTGAAGAACATTCTGTTCTGCTGAATTTAAACCCAGCCAAGGGTCCGGGTTACGCTGCCCTACCATAAATCATAAAAATATTATATTTTTCCTAACGTGCATTGTTGATGATTTAGATTTTACACAGAGATGACTCAAAATCAGTCCTAGATCAGTTAATCAAACCATTATTTTTATAGCGCCATATGTAAAAGGTTGTGCAACACAAAGTGATGCATTAAAATCACACCCCCACCCTGCAGAGTCTCATATTGTTTGAACCTGAGACTATGTTGGTCCTCTGAAGGTGTCTGACTGTCAGCTGCCATCTGCTGTCCATTCTTCCAGGTGAACCACAACCAGGTATCAACATGATGTAAAATCGTATGTAACAAACTCACAGTCTTTGTCATGGTAAGAGAGAAGAGTGGTTTGGCTCCTTGGTGTGTTCAGGACAGGTATTTCTGCAAGTTGGATTACAGGATAACTGTTTTATTTGTCTTTTCTGTTATATGGTACAAGGATCATTTTATGACTTTTAAAGGCTTTCATGAACCACACAATATGGTCATGTTTTTAGCATTTACAGGGTTTTCTACCATACCAGGTGATAACAAGGATCTACTTTTTTGTGGTGGAGGAAATCAATGTTTTGAGTTACTGGTGAATTGAGGTCCTGCGGTGTGTTCAACTAAATGATGATGCTTTTGAGTGCTTCCATAAGAAATAATATGTGAAAATGTTTTAATTGCATGCTAAATGACTGTCATCTATAATAAATGAATAATATGAAAGATTCCTTGCTTTTCTTGAAATGAAACATCTGTTCAAGAACAGTTGAGGAAAAGTTTTGTCTAATTCACCAACTTTTGTTTTTGGGGAAAGCGTATGGTCTTCAAACTGTGTCTTTCCATCTATTTTTATAATCACAGCAATGACCATTTGAATTTCTTCTTTTACGTGACATATTTTTGTCTTTAAAATAAACACTCTGAGCTATTCAGGAAACATAGTCTTGTGGCAGTTTTGATGGTTAACTAGAGTCATGATAATGTCTTTCAGGTCACAGAGTCACAACAAGGGTGTCATAATGTCACTCTTATTGAACCTCCACCTTAACATGGAGGACAGGTTTGAGTGTTCGGAAGACCCCAGAGGCTATGTTGTCAATTCAATTTAGTTTATTTATATGGTTTATCATTCAATTGGTTAAAAAGTTTTCTATCAAAGGAAACCCAGCATATAGCATCAAGTCAGTGGCTTGTAGCAGTCACTCCTCTTGGATAAGCTTGTAGCGACAGTAGACAGTTGTTTGCATTGTGTCATTGACTTTGCAGCAATCCCTCATACTGAGCATGCATGTAGCGACAGTGGAGAGGAAAAACTCCCTTTAACAGGAAGAATCCTCCAGCAGAACCAGAACCAGGCTCAGTGTGAGCGGCCATCTGCCACGATTGACTGGGGTTTAAAGAGATCTGCGCAGACACACGAAAAACACTGAAGCACTGATCCAGCAGTACTTTCTATGTGAAAGAAAATTTAAATGTTAGAGGCAGTGGTAGCTTCTCCAGTGGCTTCATCTAGGAGAGAAGGGCAGCTAAGCAGATGAACTCTGAGCCAGTTTTTAAGTCTAGAGGATGAAAGAGAGCACATAGAGTTAGTCACAGTAGAACTCAGCCAGTAGCTATGTCTAGGGGAGACAGGGTTAAACACTGAAAGAAGAAACCAAGTTGATCATCTGTAGAAGGTGAACATGAAGTTGTTGGCAGCAGCAGCTCAGCCGGTGTCCCCCTCCAGGAAGGTGTAACAGCTAAACACAGAGCCGGGCCAGGTGTAGCTTCTAGGAGGAGAGAACATAAAGTTAAAAGCTGAAATAACAGCACATACACAAAATTGGAGAGTAGTATGAGAATGTAGAAGAGAGTGAAAGTGGTCATTATGTCCTCCAGCAGCCTAAACCTTTAGCAGCACTACGGTAAGGAAACCACCTCATTGGTAAAATGAGTTCATGTGGAGATCCATCTTTGATCATTTTGGGTTTATTTTCTATGTATTTGACCGAAGCATGCTTTCTGAACAAAACCTAGTTGCAGTTTTTTGGTGGTTTTGGTCTACATTAGTGTTCATGTTATTAAATCAACTGCTGTTAGAACAATGTGTAGGCCCGCAACAAAGTCACTGACATACAGGGTTGGGCAATGAAACACCTCACATTTTAGTGTGGGAGGTTTCATGGCTAAATTGGACCAGCCTGGTAGCCAGTCTTCATTGATTGCACATTGCACCAGTAAGAGCAGAGTGTGAAGGTTCAATTACCAGGGTAAGAGCACAGTTTTGTTCAAAATACTGAAATGCACACAACATTATGGGTGACATACCAGAGTTCAAAAGAGGACAAATTGTTGGTGCACGTCTTGCTGGCGCATCTGTGACCAAGACAGCAAGTCTTGTGATGTATCAAGAGCCACGGTATCCAGGGTAATGTCAGCATACCACCAAGAAGGACGAACCACATCCAACAGGATTAACTGTGGACACAAGAGGAAGCAGTCTGAAAGGGATGTTCGGGTGCTAACCCGGATTGTATCCAAAAAACCACGGCTGCCCAAATCATGGCAGAATTAAATGTGCACCTCAACTCTCGTGTTTCCACCAGAACTGTCCGTCGGGAGCTCCACAGGGTCAATATACGCGGCCGGGCTGCTATAGCCAAACCTTTGGTCACTCATGCCAATGCCAAACGTCGGTTTCAATGGTAAAAGGAGTGCAAATCTTGGGCTGTGGACAATGTGAAACATGTATTGTTCTCTGATGAGTCCACCTTTACCGTTTTCCCCACAACCGGGAGAGTTATGGTGTGGAGAAGCCCCAAAGAAGCGTACCACCCAGACTGTTGCATGCCCAGAGTGAAGCATGGGGGTGGATCAGTGATGGTTTGGGCTGCCATATCATGGCATTGTCATATTTAATTTAACAAGTTTGACCCACATGCAGAAAGCAATTCAGGAGACAAGTTTTATAGTTAGAAGTTTTATTTACAAGACAAGACCTGGGAACGGGAACTGGAGTATGAACTGTAAGAAGAATAAAGCAAAAGGTAAGCAGGGATAAACTTGAAATAGAGAATGATAAATAATGATTCAGTCTTACTGGGGAGAGAGAGATGATCCGCCAGAGGGGGAGGTGGAGAAAACCCAGAGGATTGTTTACCCGTGGGAACGGAGATGGTGAGTTCAGGTCTGCCAGGAAGTTAGGATGTCCAGAGTTTACTGTAGAAGAAGCTTGTGCGCATGGGAGGGTGCACAGGGTTCGTTGAGGAGGATCTCAGGTATAGAGGAAACTGCCAGCCGGTGAGATCCACAGGAGCAAACGGAGGTTTGAGTCTTTGTTCATGAGGTGAAATGACTTCTTCCCAGAAGACAATAATCCAAAAGGGTTCAAAGCTGACAGCGAGTTCAGGTTCAGGTACACCTGAAAGGCAGAGCATGCAGGATTGGCAAAAGGAAGACTAGGCAAGAGTAATGTGGCTGGAGTTGTACCACTAAGGGCAACACTCTGGCAATGAGTTGCTGGCAGCCTCCTCCTTAAATCTCCTCTGGAGATGATCAGGATGATGGAAAACACCTGTCGGACACCTCCACGTTCAGACGCCATCTAGAGGCTAAACACAGTAAGCAGCACCCAAAAAACAACCATGGCAGAGATCCTGACAGCCATTCCCTTGGCCCAATACTTGTGCTAGATGGGCGTGTCACTGCCAAGTACTACCGAACCATTCTTGAGGACCATGTGCATCCAATGGTTCAAACATTTTATCCTGAAGGCGGTGCCGTGTATCAGGATGACAATGCACCAATACACACAGCAAGACTGGTGAAAGATTGGTTTGATGAACATGAAAGTGAAGTTGAACATCTCCCATGGCCTGCACAGTCACCAGATCTAAATATTATTGAGCCACTTTGGGGTGTTTTGGAGAACGAGTCAGGAAACGTTTTCCTCCACCAGTATCACGTAGTGACCTGGCCACTATCCTGCAAGAAGAATGGCTTAAAATCCCTCTGACCACTGTGCAGGACTTGTATATGTCATTCCCAAGACGAATTGACGCTGTATTGCCGCAAAAGGAGGCCCTACACCTCCTAATAAATAGATAAATAGATAAATAATAAATAATAAATTATTGTGGTCTAAAACCAGGTGTTTCAGTTTCATTGTCCACCCCCTGTATATCAGTCATGAATGGGTTTTGGGATGCAAAATCATTTCCAAGGCTTTTGGACTGCATTGAAGGACACTGAAAGCCATTTTTCATGAGAGGAAAAAAAACATGGAAGAGTTTAGAACCTTCCCAGGAGTGGCCCACATTTTATATTTACTTCAAGAGAATGATTCAACAATAAGAAAGACAGACTGAACAAAAAAAACCCTAAATGAACACAAAGGCCCCTCTCACATTTGCCAAAAAACACATTGATGATCCTCAAATAGTCCGTTAGTTTTCAGCTGGAGGGAATTCTGTGCCATCCCCGACTTAACACTAAATACGGTTAAAATATAGGATATTATCTAATACAGCTAAAAAGTTAATTAATGGGTATGGGAGTACCTTTTATTTAAGTTTTGATTATTTTTTTGGCTCGTAGTCATCACAAGACTTAGATGTTTAGTCTGACAGATTTCTAATTTCTTTTAAAGTAAGATTGTTCAGTTTTGATTAAAAACTCTTGATACAAAACATTTTTCTGCTTCTTTAGGAAACAATAGATCTTTTATTTTTATTTATTATTAATAATAATAATTATGCATATTAGTTTTTTTAGTTTTGTAGTGATGTGTGCTGACAGTATCCCGTGTAAGTGTGTCCAAATGTCAGCCAACCAGCACAGTAAGCAACAGTGCTATAGCTACTAGTATAACTTTTAATGACATTATTTAATATGCTTTATATATGCTATATATCTATATAGGTACATCTATATATATCTATATGTTGTAAGAATTGTGATTATTGATTAATTAATATTTATCAAGAATTATAATTTAAAATCATAATTTTAAAAAATTTAATTTCTAAACCAAAAATCATTACTTACGAATAGAAATCAGAGATGTCCTCTGGTGTTGTGAATATGGGCTCAAAGCTCTTTAATAATTACAAATTATTAACCAAAACGACAAACTGTCAACGGTTTATTCAACCACTTCACCGAAGGTGGAGGATCTTCGACCTTGTTTGACAGATAAATCACTCTTGCACGAAATAAACACAAACGCTTCGCTTAATTATATATATGAAGATTATATATATGAAGATTTATTGAATCCTGATATACCATTATTCTGGTCCAAAAACCTTCACCTAACTAACAAGCACTATTCTACACAAAGGGAATAAAAATGACTACCTAACAATAATAATAAACGAAAAATATATGCATTTAGTGTCTATGAAGATCAAACCATGGACAAAATGTGTAATTTGGGTTAAATGGAAAGAGACGTGGCTGTACGGTGGCGCAGTTGGTAGCACTGTTGCCTTGGAGCAAGAAGGTCCTGGGTTAGATTCCCGGCCGGGGTCTTTCTGCATGGAGTTTGCATGTTCTCCCCGTGCATGCGTGGGTTCTCACCGGGTACTCCGGCTTCTTCCCACAGTCCAAAGACATGCCTGTTAGGTTAATTGGTCTCTCTAAATTGCCCTTAGGTGTATGAATGAGTGTGTGCATGGTTATTTGTGTGTTGCCCTGCGATGGACTGGCGACCTGTCCAGGGTGTACCCTGCCTCTCGCTCATAGACTGCTGGAGATAGGCACCAGCTCCCCCGCGACCCACTATGGAATAAGCGGTAGAAAATGACTAACTGGAAAGAGACGTCCTCCTGGTGTGTTGATGTCTCGATTGCAGCGATCAGCTGTTAAAACGGTGAGGCCACGCCCCTTTAGCCACTATCAGCTGATCGCCCCAAATCTGAACAAAGAGTCATAAACCTCTGAGGCGGGAACTCAGTGGAAAAACTCCAGTAATAAAAACTGGAACAAAGACGGGTCAGACCACGAGGTACAGACCGCCGTTGCTTTGAATGAAAAACTTTTAAAAGTCCAACTTCTAACTCCTGGCTGATTTGGGATCCGCCGGACAAAACATGAACACACATGATTCAGCAGCGCTTGCGCAGCAAATCAAAACACCACTCAGCATAAAACACTTCCATCAGTATTGCATGCAACAAGTTCATACCTTAGATTAACTACTGGTGATTCTAAACCACCTTCACTATGCCTCATCCTGCCCAGACCTCTAAATGCACCTATCCGGTTTAATATGAAAAGAACGAAATTACTTTGATGTTGATTTATTCTCTTCTCTGGTTGAGGATGGATCAGGTCTGAAGAAAAAAGGGGGGGGGGGGACCACGACCACGGGTCCGTGATCAAATTAAGAAAAAAAGAGGCAATTTCTCATCCTTCCAGTTCAATTCAATTCAGTTTTATTTATATAGCGCCAATTCACAACACATGTGGTCTCAAGGCACTTCACAAAAGTCAGGTACATACATGACAATTAATCCTAATCAATGAACAGTGCAGTCAGATTCAGTTATTTATTCAAATTGGATAAAAAGTTTTTCTATCTAAGGAAACCCAGCAGATTGCATCCAGTCAGTGACTTGCAGCATTCACTCCTCCTGGATGAGCATGTAGAGACAGTGGACAGTCACTGGCGTTGACTTTGCAGCAATCCCTCATACTGAGCATGCATGTAGCGACAGTGGAGAGGAAAAACTCCCTTTAAACAGGAAGAAACCTCCAGCAGAACCAGAACCAGGCTCAGTGTGAGCGGCCATCTGCCACGACCGACTGGGGGTTAGAGAGAACAGAGCAGAGACACAAAGAGAACAAAAAAGCACTGATCTAGGAGTACTTTCTATGGGGAGGAAAAGTAAATGTTAGTGGATGTAGCTCCTTTAGTCGTTTCATCAAGAAAGAAAGAACAGATAAACTCTGAGCCAGTTTTCAAGGTTAGAGTCTGAAAGAGAGCACATAGAGTTAGTTACAGTAAAAGCTCAGTCAGTAGCTATGTCTAGGAGAGAGAAAGGGTTAAACACTGAAAGACAGGGCCATGTGGATCATCGGTAGAGGGTGAGCATTAAGTTGTTGGCAGAAGAAGCTTGGAGGATTCCCCTCTCCAGAAAGGTGTTACAGGTAGACACAGTGCCAGGCCAGGTGTAGCTTCTAGGAAGAGAAAAGAGAGAGAACAAAGTTAAAAGCTGAAATAACAGCAAATAATGCAAAATTGGAGAGTAGTGTAAGAATGTAGCAGAGAGAGTGAAACTGGTCATTATGTCCTCCAGCAGCCTAAGCCTATAGCAGCATAACTACACAGATAGTTTCAGTTCAGATTATTTAGTTAAACGGCGCTTATTTACAACAATGTCGTTTCAAGACACCCCACAAAAGGTCCCACTGATGGCCATTGTTATACTAAAAACCACAACAATTGGGATACCTCTCTCTGTCAGACTGATTATAACCATTGGAAAAGAGAGGGGGTCACACAGGTAGCAGAAATGGAGGGTGTGTTTGCACCTCCACCATAACTGAGCCGGTTTAAGCTAAACCTGACTCCCCCTTACTCCATCCAACAAGGGGAGAAGAAGACGGAGGTAAAATAAGGAAGATAGCTCAGGATAACCTAAGCCACTCTAACTATAA